>CM042248.1:4487459-4727459 GCA_023566225.1 Romanogobio albipinnatus | reverse complement strand
ACCGTTACATGCATAATGGTAACCACAAAACTACAGAAACTCCTCTAAATGTCCAACATAACTGCACATAACACTAACATAAACCAACAACATCTTTCCCTTTACCGAAAACAATAAAATAACACTTTGATCCCTAAATGTACTCTCCTAATGCAGTCCCTTGCAAAGCATGCTGGGAACTACAGATCCACTGCCCAGTTTGTTCGTTTCACTCCGCAATGTTAAGTTGACCGAACAAACACTTATTAAGCAAAGCTGACAATACTTAATTTTAGTAGAAACAACTCAGTAAATCGAAATAAATTTAGTTACATGAGTTTTTTAAGTAATGTGAACAAGGATGATTTGAGTCCAACTAACAACAGTGAAAGTTCATTTTATTGAGTGAGATCAGGGTTCATTTTTACTCCAGTGGATATTTCTCAGGTAAGGTACATTTCTTGTTTAAAGGTCCCGTTCTTTGTGTTTTTTTGAAGCTTTGATTGTGTTTACAGTGTGCAATATAACATGTGTTCATGTTTCGCGTGTAAAAAAACACAGTATTTTTAACACAATGTACTCATCTGTACACCGCTGTTCTCACTGTCCTAAAAACGGCTGATGAGTTCCTTTATTCTATGAAGTTCCTCCTTCAGAAATACGTAACGAGTTCTGATTGTGCCAGCGGTTCCCGTGTTGTGATTGGACAGCAGCTTAGCGCACGTGGAAAGGTCACGCCTCTTAACGGGAGATATATGCGCTCAATGATCTCTACAGCGTCCCTGGGAAAGCCAAACAAAGGTGATTTGACTCCGGGATGAAAATAACAGCGTCTCGACGACATGGCGACAAACACACTCAAACGCAACACTTCCTTTTCTCCACGCGACACGTCCTCTTCTCCACGTGGGACAGCAACAAGACCACGCCCCCTTTTTTGGCGTATTCTTGTGGGCGGAGGTTAGTCTGTTCTACTGTTCTACTGACGTCATTTATGAAGGAAGTACCAGGATGTAGTCCAAGCCGGCCGTTCGCTGTAGGCTTTGAAAGGGAACTTCTGTTAAATAAAATATCTCGCTTGGCATTGAACTTTGAGCTTTATAATTTTACAGGTATTATTTATGCTCTAACAGCAACATTACACACTAACTAAAGTTTGAACAGTGGGATCACGAAGAACGGGACCTTTAATTATAAATGTAGTATTAAATAACACGTCTTTAAAGCATGACAAAAGATTATTAAAACATGATGGTTTAAAATATACTTTAAAGTAAAACTTTTATTTTGATTTTATTACAAAGTTCCCTTTTTTAATAATACATAATAATAATTCAAACCGCTTAGCTCTCAGGACAACACAATGAACTGTTTCTTTAACAATCTAAATTGAGGTTGTTTCACATTTCAACCTTGTCAAATCAGCCAGTCCCCATAAACCCTAATCTCCTCATCTCCTTTTTCAAACATCTAATACCCACTTTCATCAAAACATCATCACATCAGTCCAGCAGTATCAATAAGGCTACATTTTTGGCTCAGTTCATCAGATGGTGTTTATTTAGCTGGTTTAGTAAACATCCAGTGGCAATCTCTCTGCTTGTTCCTGTAGGTACACACAGTTCGTCCTCTCTCTCTCTCTGGTACAAACAGAGCAACAGTCCCCATGAGAGACTTCAGCACCTCCCTAATGTACCCATCGCAACTTCACGCTGCCTATTCCTCATTTCACATTATAAATGAACGGACATATTCAGGTCTTCCAACTGCCAGGCGTCTGTGAGAATTATCACAGGTTTCTGGCAAGTCTGAAATGTATTTGTGTGCAAAAGAATACATTATTATTTTTATTTAAGCTGTTATGATTAAATATTGAGAGTGAATGCATGTGCCAGATTCAGAATGCTATTCATTGCCAGCAAAAAGCAAGTTATTCAGAAAGTCTTTTGTCTTAATGTTTTACATCAAAGCTTGAAACCCAATCTTTACAGCTGACAGACTGTACTGGAGAAGCAGAGATAGATGGACTCATTAGTGACTCGGGCAAGTATGAGGGAAAAAGTGCTGTTAGTTATGCTTTGGACATCATTATTCACATGTTAAAAGCTAACTGTTAAAATAATTTAATAAATGTAAAGTTTAAGTCATTTTTATTTTGTAATCATACATCTTAACTGCTCTGAACTTGAAATATTTGAGTAAGCAAATTCATACATTTAACCTGAAAAAAATATCATATAATCTCACATTTTTAGTAGTGGAAACTAGCTTTAACTAGCTAATTCAATAAATGCCACATTGCTAATTGGTCACACAATACTTTGATAGCATTAGCATAGCATTAGGACGTCGTCATACTCAATTCTAGTCAGAATATGAGTCTGATCTGCTCCGTTGGGCTGTGATTATGGGGCGTGTTTAAACCGAACCAGGAAAGACCTCAATTGGATAGACCTACAACCAATCAGAGCAACGGAGCGACGCATAACGTTAGTTGTCAAATGTCAACAGAACTCAACTGCACTGTGTTGCCAAGTCCGCGGGTTGAAGCGACCCCAATTATGGGATATACAGACCCAGGAATGCGAAATTTAGCAGCCGTGCCAAAATAACACATATTTTACCCCCCAAATGCCATTTTTACCGGAGAACCCCCCCACCCGGAAAGCTATTGGGCTTGTTTTTGGCTAGTTTTGAGTAGCAGTTGGGCGAGTTTTGCTGTAAAAACTTGGCAACCCTGTCCGCACGCAAGCTGGAATAAGTCACGTTAGAAGAAGAAGATGAGTGTAAACGATCTTTGCCGGTGTTGTAAAAAAAGAATTTAAGGATACACAGAGTACTGACCAACACCATCATCATTTCTGAGAGAAATAGTGAAGGTGAACGCATATACGAACAAGTTCTCCGTTTAGGATTAGAACAAATTCAACCCAAGCGCCTTTGATGACGTGGATGATTACGTTACTGTTTATCATCTGTCCATCATCGTCTAAAGCCCGCCCTGACAATTTCATTGGTCCGAACAGTTTCTGTTCCGGCATAATTACTTCTCTACGGATCAAGTCCAGACCGAACTGCCCGTGCAAAAAAATTGTGGGCGGAGCTAAGTTCGTCTGGCATCCAGGCTATCATAGCATAGCACTTGCTGAATGAGGACAGCAATATAAAACATTTAACATAAATCTGTTCTCAAACTAAACCCACGCTCCACTCGTCACCATGATGGAAACCCTACAAAATAAACCAACATAACAGAAACTCTTCTAATTTAGCATAACAAAACATTAAACACACTGTAAACACTAATGCTCAAAATAATTGTTTGAGTAGGGCAAACTCAAATTAAAATATATATATAAAATATAAAATATATTATCTTTATAGGCCTATGATATGTATCATAAACAATTCAATATTATATGTGTATATATTTCAAATAAAGCAATGCATGTTATACAGTGACTTTACTGGAAAAAAAATATCAATTAGACAGTTTAGTTTTAAATATTACATTGAATTATATTCACATTTATTTATGTATAGTATTTTCGTGTATTATTTTAGAAAATGATATAAAATACTGTATACAAAGGATGTGATATTTATTATAAACAATCATATTAAAGGGTTAGTTCACCCAAAAATGAAAATGATGTCATTAATTACTCACCCTCATGTCGTTCGACACCCGTAAGACATTCGTTCATCTTCGGAGCACAAATGAAGATATTTTTGTTGAAAGCTGATGCTGAGAAAGGCTTCAGACAGGCCTCCATAGGGATTCAGTACATTTACACTCACAAGACCCATAAAAGGCACTAAAGACGCCGTTACAAAGTCCATCTCACTACAGTGGCTCTACAATAATGTTATGAAGCGACGGCAATAGTTTTTGTGCGAAAAAAAAATCAAAATAACGACTTTATTCCACAAGTTCTGTCTTCCTCTGCCGTGAACTCACGAAGCAGCACGACGCATGCGCGAGAATATGACGCAAACCGGCGTTCGGACACGTGACCCAGAAGCGAGGAGGAGATTTGTTTACAACGAGCAGAGGAAGACGCGCCGTATCTAAGCTGTTGAATTCTTGTTGTGTCTTAGAAAAGATGCAAGCAACCACGAGATAACTCACGAACTACTCTTTATTTCGCCTTGATCGTGCTTTAGGTCTCGGCGTAGAGCTCAAAATGGGACTAAAGTGTGTATTTCATGGATTCCCGAACGCCGGTTCTGCGTCATATTCTCGCGCATGCGTCGTGGTGCTTCGTGAGTTCACGGCAGAGGAAGACAGAACTTGTGGAATAAAGTCGTTATTTTGATTTTTTTTTCGCACAAAAACTATTATCATCGCTTCATAACATTATTGTAGAGCCGCTGTAGTGAGATGGACTTTGTAACGACGTTTTTAGTGCCTTTTATGGGTCTTGTGAGTGTAAATGTACTGAATCCCTATGGAGGCCTGTCTGAAGCCTTTCTCAGCATCAGCTTTCAACAAAAATATCTTCATTTGTGCTCCGAAGATGAACGAATGTCTTACGGGTGTCGAACGACATGAGGGTGAGTAATTAATGACAGAATTTTCATTTTTGGGTGAACTAACCCTTTAATATGATTGTTTATAATAAATATCACATCCTTTGTATACAGTATTTTATATCATTTTCTAAAATAATACACGAAAATACTATACATAAATAAATGTGAATATAATTCAATGTAATATTTAAAACTAAACTGTTTAATTGATATTTTTTTGGAGTAATAAATGACATAATTTTCATTTTTGGGTGAACTAACCCTTTAAATAGAGTAAAATAAAAGGCGATGTGCAATAAATAGCAGCTTTATATTGTAAAATAATACTATTAAATAGTACATAGGCCTACATGACATTTTGCAATAAACAAATAGTTTGAATAAAACGTGTTTTACTCGCACTGATGCCTTCGACTGGTGTAGTGAGGGACCAGCAGCTGTATTAGCGCAGAGGAGGCGCGTCCCCTTTAATTTGCCCACGCTGAACAGCGGTAAGGAGTGGTGTTGAGCAGCAGAGCACACTGACTGTAGTCCCTTTTGTATGCGCAGCAGTGCCCAACTGCAGCCTAAAACGCTCGCTCTCACACAATAATTATGAGTAAAAGACGAAAAGTTGGACTTTGACATGAAATGTCCTGCTCGCGCCGCGCCACTCCCTAAAATGAACGAGGAGAACACAAGTAAGCGCACGAGGAATCCATGTGCATATTTCGATGGATATTTTGCATATTGAAAACAACTCGGGAAGGTTGACTTTTTATTAAAAAACATGTTTTTAATGCATGCTTTAATGCATTAATGCCTTGAGTGAAATGCGTAAATGCCTTTGGCACAGTAATGCATGGGCATGCTTTGATCATCATCCAGGAACCTATTGCTGCTGAAGCATGTCACTGCAGACACCTCGCGCTTGCTTGAAGGGGTTAAAACACTGATCACAGCCGGTGTGATGTGTTTTTCGTGGGTGCATGAGCCTGGAATCTGAATATATGTCCTGTAATCAAAAAAACGTTGTGTTGGGGGCAATTGGATAACACCTTAAAAAGGGACGCGGTCTTTGCGCAACCCACCCCAAACAAACTATGACTGAGAACATCTGAAACGTGATGCTCTATGGATTTTTGCCCTTAAGATGAGCACGTTTGCTCAACAACAAGATGTTGCCACTCCTCAGAGCATCATTTTGGCCATCAAACGCGAGTGGCCACGCGTATTCAGGCGATTCTCCTATGTTAAATGTTACTATCGTGTGTAATGTGAGCATGTTTGAGGCGACGCCCAACGCAAACAGCTCCCCTGTTTCTTTGCAGATCTCTGTATTGAATCGAAACAACACTGTGAGGACACAGGGGGCGTCAGGTTTGCTGACCGTAGCATCTTTCAATGGGAAGCTCTTTGCCATTAACACCTTGAGGGAGTCCCCTTCGCTTTGCCTCCGCGAATTTCTTTGAGGCGCGCTGCTGTGTGTGTTTCCCGTTTGTCCTGAAGGCGTTCACGGGTGGATATATTCGAGTTCGGCGCAGCAGATCTGGCGCAGCGGGCGGGAGCAAGACCAGGAACGTTGCAGTACCTGTAATGAATGGCTGCTGAAAGACACCACTGACCCTGGCAACGAGACGTTTTATTAGTTCTGCCGGTGTCATGTAAACATAATCATTTAGCGAATGATTTCTCCGGCGCTTTGGGGACTCTTGATGCTTGCAGGTAAGCTTGCGTAACCTCCCATTTGCTCATTGCAGTTATAGCCTGTTGTATGTGGACATGGAGCTGACTTCAAGTGTTTATTTTATATGAATAACACTGAAGCTATATGAAAATGTTTCATTAGACACGCACACATTAATGCAATGGATGAACAACACTCTAAAAAAAAAAAAAGGTTCTATATGCACCAAAAATGGTTCTTGGCTCGTAATCATAGGGGAACCTTTTTTAGTATAGCACCAATTTTGGTGCTTCAGTGGTTCTTCACCGGTTCTTTGACTAAGGTGCTATATAGCACCGCTACCATATACAGAACATGTTAAGATATGGTGCTATATAGCACCAAAAGTGGTTCCCCTATGATTACGACGAAGAACCATTTTTTGGTGCCATATAGAACCTTTTTTTTTTAGAGTGAAGAAGGGAAAAGAAAAGAACACTTAAACCAGCCTGAAATGGATTGCTGGTCTTGGACGCTCAGCCTGTTCAAGTCAGGCTATATTTGATTATTTTAGAGTACTTTAACCAGCTGGCCTACCTGCTAAACCAGCTTAAAACCGCGAAGACCAGCCTAGACTAGCACACTCTTTGAGGCTGGTTTAAGCACTATGTGTGTGGTTAGACGCACAAGAATATTCCAATACTGATCAGAATATTTTTATATTTCCATTATGTAAGCATCGTGTGCACACTATTAACCAATATACATCTGGAATAAGCTTGTATCCAAATCTCCACCATAAACGAACATTGATTCATGCATGCATGTGTAACTTTTTTGGGGGGCAATCTGATCTTCCTAATTCACCACACCGTCTACAATTACTAAAACATGTAATAAATTGCAGGATAATCAATAGTATTTTTGGAAATTACTATAATTTGACATTTTTGTGGGATAATTTGCTCATGTATACTGCGATAGCTGTGAAGCATGTAAATGTACACTCTAAAAAAAAAAAGGTTCTGTATGGCACCAAAAATGGTTCTTGGCTCGTAATCATAGGGGAACCTTTTAAAGTGCTATATATCACCAATTTTGGTGCTTTAGTGGTTCTTCAGCGGTTCTTCAGAGGTGCTATATAGCACCTTAGTCAAAGAACCGGTGAAGAACCGCTGGAGAACCACTGAAGAACCACTGAAGCACCAAAATTGGTGCTATATAGCACTAAAAAAGGTTCCCCTATGATTACGAGCCAAGAACCATTTTTGGTGCCATATAGAACCTTTTTTTTTAGAGTGTATTTTTTTCAGACTACAGGCTTAAAAAGTATATGAACCTTAATTGGAAAATGCATGTAAATGTGGTCATATGGATGATATGGTATTGAGTGTTTTTTAGGTCTTAACATATATTTACCTCTTGAATGAAGGTAGGCTGTGTTGCATTTCTTCAACTTTTCTACCTCAAGCAGCCTTGCTGTCTTGGCGAAGTGCATTTGGGGAGGTTTTGGAATATCCAATTATGATTTAAGTGCACTCAGGCTGTTATTAGATTTACAGTGCATAATTGAATCCTAAAAGGAATGATACAGTCTTTTTCCATGGCAAGTATTGATCTAGATAAAAGCAAATACAATGTGTAAAGTGGTCAGGCTACTCCTTCGTATGATTGATAGATGTTTTTAGATGCCCTGGTTTTCTAGAGCCATACTTTCCCCTGGTTTCACAAACAAGGCTTAAATTAGTCCCAGAGTGAAATGCATGTTTGATCAATTTGCACTGACATATCCGAAACTGTCAATGCAATTGTTTCGTCTCAAGATGCACACCAGCAATGTTTTTTTTTTTTTTCAAAGGCACATTTATAAAAACTATATAACTGTCCAAATTAACTAAGGCTTAATCTAAACCCTGTCTGTGAAACCAAGGCTATGTGTGTTTCCTTGGGTTCTTGTGCAGTGCTTTGATATCACTTCACTTTCATTTCAGATTTGATAGTGTTTGAGTGACTTGCTAATTTAGTTCAAAGACAAAATTAGTACTTTCTGCATTGTCTTGGAAAAAAACGAGGAATCCAAATAATCCCACAGAAGAGTAGATTGAATGCATATTAAATAAACTCAGTGAGCAAGTTTTAAAGAAGGCTTGTTTGGCTCAAGTAATCTTCTTTTCTGCTTTATATTTCTTTCAGTGTTTCCTGGGTTCTAATGCAAGAGGGCGGTGCTAACGAGTGAAAAGAAGCCCCACATTTCCCTGCTCCTTTCCCCACAAACTTTTAGAGGCAACACCGTCGCATCCTGACCACAGACTGCAGGTTGCATTCATTCACAGAATGACTGTTGCGACGGGCGACCCAGTTGATGAAGCCGCAGCTCACCCGGGTCAGCCACAGGACACGTACGACCCGGAACCGGACCATGAGTGCTGCGAAAGGGTGGTCATTAACATCTCTGGCCTGCGCTTTGAGACGCAGCTCAAAACTCTGTCTCAGTTCCCAGAGACATTGCTCGGGGACCCCAAAAAGAGAATGCGCTATTTTGACCCTCTGAGGAACGAGTACTTTTTTGACAGGAACCGGCCAAGTTTCGATGCCATTCTCTATTACTACCAGTCAGGCGGAAGACTGCGGAGGCCTGTGAATGTGACATTGGATATTTTTTCTGAGGAGATACGTTTTTATGAGCTCGGGGAAGAAGCCATTGAGATGTTCAGGGAGGATGAGGGATTTATTAAGGAAGAGGAGAAACTCCTGCCGGAAAATGAGTTTCAGAGGCAGGTATGGCTGCTCTTTGAGTATCCTGAAAGTTCAGGGCCTGCCCGGATTATTGCCATCATTTCAGTCATGGTCATTCTCATATCTATAGTCAGTTTTTGCCTGGAGACTCTTCCGATTTTTCGCAGTGATGAAATGGAGAAGCACAAAGTGTACGATACCAACTCCAACTCAACAATTAGCCACACCTCCTCCTACTTTACTGACCCTTTCTTCATCTTGGAGACTCTTTGCATCATATGGTTCTCCTTTGAGTTCCTGGTGCGGTTCTTTGCATGTCCCAGCAAAGCTGGCTTCTTTGTCAATATAATGAACATCATTGATATTGTGGCTATAATACCTTACTTTATCACCTTGGGCACGGAGCTAGCAGAGAAGCCAGAGGATGGTCAGCAAGGGCAGCAAGCCATGTCACTTGCCATTTTGAGGGTCATCAGATTGGTACGAGTCTTCAGGATCTTCAAACTTTCTCGTCATTCGAAAGGGCTGCAGATTCTCGGCCAAACGCTCAAGGCCAGCATGAGGGAGCTTGGGCTGCTTATCTTCTTTCTCTTCATCGGAGTCATCCTCTTTTCAAGTGCCGTCTACTTTGCAGAAGCGGATGAGCCCGACTCACAGTTTATAAGCATCCCTGATGCCTTCTGGTGGGCAGTTGTTTCAATGACAACAGTAGGGTATGGTGACATGGTTCCAACTACCATCGGAGGCAAAATTGTGGGATCCCTGTGCGCTATCGCTGGTGTGCTGACTATTGCCTTGCCCGTGCCTGTCATAGTCTCAAACTTCAACTACTTCTACCATCGAGAGACAGAAGGCGAGGAACAGGCCCAGTACCTTAACGTGACCAGCGTTCCCAAGATAGATTCATCAGAGGACCTGAAAAAGAGCCGCAGCGGCTCAACCATGAGCAAGTCTGACTACATGGAAATTCAAGAGGCTGTTAACAACAGCAACGAGGACTTTCGAGATGAGAACATCAAGACTGGCAACTGCACACTAACCAACACTAACTATGTTAACATCACCAAAATGCTTACAGATGTATAACCGCTTTGAACTGCCTTTGACCAGAAGGTGAGATAAATAAGGGGTGTGCAACCCCAGTTTTGAAGGCATCACATGCCTCATGGAAAAGTTTCAAGACGGGAGATTTGAAATGTGTCCATTTGAGTGAAGGATCAGCGAAGAAGACCTGTCCATCATTCCATCTCCATTCCCTCTCGCAAGTTCTGGGAAACCTGATTGGTGGGGGACGTTGTTTTGCATTCTTGTGTTCAGTGTCTGCATGGAGTTTGTCAATCATGTGTGACTGTGCTAGTAGTCGGTCTGCTTGCAACAGTAGCCAATCGTAGCCTAACCAGTAGAGATACAAGCGTAGCATAGAGGGACCAATTCCTGACTCCCATTTCCCCATTCACTGCCAACCTGAGGACCCCTTGAATCTTTTTTGGGTGCATTTGTACCTGGGAAAAACAAGAATGTTGTCACTCCAAATTGATTAGTGGCATATAAAAACATGGAGGAGATATTCGTGAAGAATCCCCATGGAGGATGTATTTCTCTGTGAACGCACAAACGCTGCCTGTCCTGCCAGCCGCAACAGCGTACCACGTGCGGTACCTAAAATGTTTTACATTCCACCTTGTGACGAAGAAATACATGCATAACCCACTCTGGAGGCCTGGAAGATGGGTTATGTGGCCCTGTTTTTCCCTCTGTCGCTGCCAGCATACTAGGATCTCAGTGTGCCCCGTGTTAGAGTAAACTGACCTGAAAGTGGAGTGGAGAGTGTTTTAAAGTTGCCCTTTTTTCCATCGTCGTCATTCCACTATACTGCATGAACATCTGCCCTCCATTGCATCATTTCCTTCAGTCACTTACTTTTCCCAGCATTGTAAGCTTCCAAGCATTCCATGTGTATGAGAAATGTCTTTTCTAACGAAGATCTACCCCTACAAGCGCCTGATGGGGGGTCGCAGGAGTGTAGATATTTAACTGTGACATTGCAGCCAACAACAGCAAAACACTAGCTCACTCAAGTCAGGTCACCAAAGATGAAGTTCACTGCCACTATTTATTGCATTTTAATGTTGTTTTTACATTTTAGTGCCATTTCATGGTGCATCCTGCTCATAATATGATGCTGGAGAATTTCGATAAAACTTGTATGAAAATGATGCTTCCTTGAATAGCTTTTGTAAGAGATAGGAGCTACTTTACTACATTTGTGGTGCATGTCTGTACACATTCCTTGTAGCATGCATGTCGTGAGAATGATACTTATACAACTAGAAATAAGTATTCATATCTTTATCAATATAAATATTTTTCTCTGTGAGATATGTGCAATATTATAAATGCTTGGTTTTTTTTAAGGTAAAGATTTTGCAAATACTTTTCTATGTTAGTAGGCTAATACATTGGTTGGGGAGTAATAGCCCGCTTTCAGGGTTGAATAAGGTTGTTCATTTCTTAGTTTGGTTTAATTAAGCAAGGGAGAGTGAGATGCACCAAGTAAAATGAGCATTGCAAAGCACCACATTTGGATATGGGGGAGATCTAACTTTAAAAAATCTCAATCTCTGATTTAATAACAAGGGATTCTGATGATGTTTGTCCCATTAAATGTTGGTTGGTTTGTTTGTGACACGTCTGAGATGGTTTTCTTAGTATTGTCTTTTGTGCTTAAAGACCTCATGAAATCAAACTTGGACAGTTTTTAAGTATATTAATCAGGGCTTAAAAACGGAAAAAAATATCAATCGGTTCACTCCGAGCAGAATCGATATTATAGCGTTTCGGTTTTTGCGTTCCTCAATAAACATTACTGTTCCGAAAACGGTTTGATATGAAAAAATACCGGTTAATAACGTTATTTAATTAAGCCTATACTTTAAACAAATATGTATACATTTTAAACAAATATGTATAAATAGACTTATTTTCACTCAATAATAATATAACACATGGTAATTAAACTTGAATATTTATTTAATAACATTTTTAAAACCAGAAATACATGCATTAATTACAAGGCATAAACAGCGGACCTGTTTTAATGGAGCGTTAGACAATCGAAAGTGGCCTCTAATGCCAAATTATTTTCAGAAGAGTGATAACATTCTTTGTACATAACTTTTTTTCAACACGACTTGTTTTAAAAAATGCATGAATAAAGAATAAATAAACTGGATAACCATTGCTCTTTTAATGCACCGTCAACTGCTAATTTCAAAGCAAACACTGCGCAACACGTTCTTGCATCACATAATCAAATTCAGTCAGCTAATAAAGCTTGCATTTAATGCAATATAACATACCATTTAATACGAAGCATCAACCGTCTATATAGAAAACATTGACCTGTCCTGTATTGGCAATCTGAAAGACTATAGGAAAAATGTTTGATAGATGCTATAGCCTACTTGGATAGGCTTAAACGGAATCCATAAACTATCCTAAATCAGTCTATTTGAGCTTAAAGTCCGTACTGCTTATTTAAACGTTCGAAAAGAATGTCCTCCAATACCTGCACATTCATTGTAGACCTCAGCGGGGAAAGAAATGTACTTGAGGCATGAAAATGCGCGCTCACACTGACTTGCGTTACCGGGAGATTCATAGATGATGGTGCGCGGGCATTTCACTCACGCTTGATCCGTCAACGTCACATGCTGTACTACTCATTTCATGATTGGTCACTGCCAAATTAAAATATTAAAGAGAACGATAAAATAACGTTATTAACCGGTTAATGGTCATTTCAAATTAACGTTTCTGTTCAGAACGATTCAAATTGATTTTGATTTAGTTTCCGTTTTTGTTCCTCTTAAAATTTCGTTCGTTTCCGGTTTTCGTTTTCGTTCCTTGAACCGGTTCAGAGCCCTGATATTAATATATATTTCAAATTTTCAGCCTTTCTGAGAAAATGTCTTAAATTTGGCCAATTAAATACTCTCTAGAATGAGAACGTCCTCCCTACTGTTATAGCAACAAACACATTATATATATATATATATATATATATATATACACACACACACACACACACACACACACACACGCATATATTAGTGCTGTCAATCGAAAAAAAAAATTCTGTAATTCTGTAAAGTTTTTATATTTTTATATTATAATAATTTCAGTTGCTGTCCAAATGAATGTAGAAACTAATTAAATACAGTATATTTTAAATATTTGTTGTATCACTAATACTGCTACTGATGTGATTAAAATGACTTAATTTAAGTGAACTTAAGACAATCTTCACATACACCCATTATAATAAACGTCATATTTACCTGTGGCCTTCATACCTGTCTAACTTTTAGGAAATATACAGAAATTGATAATAAAGTTATTAAACAGTCTGCAATGCATAAATAATAAATTAATTATAGAGTAATCCTTATTAAAGCTAAAATTTTGTTATTTGATTGACATTAATGACAGACACCACAGCAATTGGTTTATTAGGCTACTGTCACTTTAAGAGCTGCCCGAAAAAGGTAATTCAAGACGTTATTTTGCTCATTTAAGATGCACGTATGATAATACTCGACATTTTGGCACAATTCTGTGTGTTATTGTTCGTACAAGCACAAAAGAGAACTCGATTCTGGCGCGATGTCTGTGCGTGTGATACTGGCACGCGTCTTTCTATGTGTCGTGTGTGTGTCACATAGACA
This sequence comes from Romanogobio albipinnatus, assembly GCA_023566225.1. Taxonomy (NCBI): domain Eukaryota; kingdom Metazoa; phylum Chordata; class Actinopteri; order Cypriniformes; family Gobionidae; genus Romanogobio; species Romanogobio albipinnatus. The sequence goes on along the minus strand of CM042248.1, from coordinate 4,713,836 downwards.
GGACATTCACCGTAAGAGCGTTCTCTTTTGTCTTGTCGCGCTTGAATGGTTTAAAAGCATTTGCATGAATAAGAGCGTGATCATATAATGTAATGCAGACAAAATGGATGCTGTGTTACATTAATAGTAATTTTGACAGCACTAATATATAAAAATATAAAATGTACTTTTACGTGTATACTTTTTCTTCTTTTCTTTTATTAACCCCCTTGTCTTTAGTCATAGCATTATTTTTGTGAAACTATTTCATGGGGTCTTTAAAGTGGCAAATAACAGCAGAAAACCTCAGGACCTATGCAATTTATAGATTAGAAGTACAGAATCTCTGTGTAATTAAACCGAACATACCCTACAACCCCAGTTTAAACATGTTCAAATGCCCAAGGTTTTTCTCAGAATTAGATTCACTCCACTGCCAAACTACTTGGCAGATCTCCATGCCACTATGTTTGCTGAATGAGATGTAGACCTCCTGCCATCGAAGCTAAACAAATTCTCTTTGAAAACTTAGCTTCTTAGTCACTGCCATATCCAAGAACATGGTGTCCCATAGCTTCAGCAAGTAAGGGATGCCTGAACCCCTGCTAAGCCATGTTACCTTCTTTCACCAGTTTTAGCAAGTGTTTGGTGGTTAAAGCAGAGATTGATAACAGCGTATTGCAGAAGTGTCTCACAGACTTGGAAAAGTGAGTGACATACTGCAGCCTTTACTTTTCTGTTCAGCTTTAGCTGCTTTTCCACCGTCAGGCCGATCGGTTCTAAGAATGGAATGGAAGCCTGGTTCGACACAACACGATTACAGTCGTTCTGGGCGCATTCTCATGGTTGTCTAATGGTGCCGAACCATGCTGGTAGAATGTGTGTAGTGATGTCGCCACTCAGGATTGGTCACTTGTCTGTTACCTAGCTACCAGTTTCTCAAATTAATAATACAATTAAAAGAAATCATCCTCCATAACATGATCGCTATTTACATCTCATATCATCTGTAAACTCACAGATATTTTACCGTTATCAGCCCCACAGTGGAAAATGAAATTGTTAAATGATATCCGTTCTGGCCTGCCCGGATCGGCATGGGATGGAATGGTTAAGCAATGAGAATGTTTTGGCCTGACAGTGGAAAAGCGCCTTTTGTCTCTTGACAATACACATTATGTTTTGTGTTCAGAATATGACAACATCCTTGTTACAAATCTACAGAGCCGCTAAAGGGATGAAAAATGGTGATGAAAAATGTGGAAAATGAAACCATATCCATACTGGCTGGCCCAGATTGGCACGGAATAGAATGGTAAAGCAAAGAGAACATTTTGGCCCGACATTGGCAAAACGTTTTTTTTTGGATAAAAGCAACCTTTTTGCAAAAATTCAAAAGCTTTAAAATAGACATTTTTCACCCCATTCAATTTTTATTCCACCACCATGTCCTTTTAGGAGCTTTTTAACTTAGTCAACATGAAACTGTCCACAAACCATTTAACTTGTGGAATTCGACTTTTCTCAGAGAAATTCGATATTTGACAAGAAAAAATGGTGGGGCTTGAAATCAGTTGATTACAGCAAGTTAAGGCTGATTTATACTTCGACATTGGACCTATGCCATAGCCCACATGAAGTCACAATTCGTCTGTGTTGGAACTGAACCGATGAATTGGGGATCGCTAAGTCCCAATTCGTCGGTTCAGCTCCGCGTATCGTCGAACGTGAGCAATTGTAAGGGAATGAGACGAATTCCCACTTTGTCAGTTCAGTTCCGGCATAACGTCTTCATTCCCTCCTTCAGACGTAACCGAGACGTTCCCTTTCAGTCGTTCAAGTTCGACGACACGTCGGAACTGAACCAATGAATTGGGGATCGCTAAGTCCCAATTCATCGGTTCAGTTCTGACGTAATATTGAACGTGAGCAACTGAAAGGGAACCAGACAAATCCCCAATTCCTTGGTTCAGTTCCGGCATAACGTCTCCATTCCCTCCTTCAGGGAACAAAGGTTACATAAGTAACCGAGATGTTCCCTATCAGTCGCTCAACTTCGACGTTACGTCGGAACTGAACCGATGAATTGGGGATCGCTAAGTCCCAATTCGTCGGTTCAGCTCCGCGTATCGTCGAACGTGAGCAATTGTAAGGGAATGAGACAAATTCCCACTTTGTCAGTTCAGTTCCGGCATAACGTCTTCATTCCCGCCTTCAGACGTAACCGAGACGTTCCCTTTCAGTCGTTCAAGTTTGACGACACGTCGGAACTGAACCAATGAATTGGGGATCGCTAAGTCCCAATTCATCGGTTCAGTTCTGACGTAATATTGAACGTGATCGACTGAAAGGGAATGAAACCAATTCCCAATTCCTTGGTTCAGTTCCGGCATAACGTCTCCATTCCCTCCTTCAGGGAACAAAGGTTACATAAGTAACCGAGATGTTCCCTATCAGTCGCTCAACTTCGACGTTACGTCGGAACTGAACTGATGAATTGGGGATCGCTAAGTCCCAATTCATCGGTTCAGTTCTGACGTAATATTGAACGTGAGCGACTGAAAGGGAATGAAACCAATTCCCAATTTATTGGTTCAGTTCCGGCATAACGTCTCCATTCCCTCCTTCAGGGAACAAAGGTTACATAAGTAACCAAGATGTTCCCTATCAGTCGCTCAACTTCGACGTTACGTCGGAACTGAACCGATGAATTGGGGATCGCTAAGTCCCAATTCGTCGGTTCAGCTCCGCATTTCGTCGAACGTGAGCAATTGTAAGGGAATGAGACGAATTCCCACTTTGTCAGTTCAGTTCCGGCATAATGTCTTCATTCCCTCCTTCAGACGTAACCGAGACGTTCCCTTTCAGTCGTTCAAGTTCGACGACACGTCGGAACTGAACCGATGAATTGGGGATCGCTAAGTCCCAATTCATCGGTTCAGTTCTGATGTAACGTTGAACGTGAGCAACTGAAAGGGAACCAGACAAATCCCCAATTCCTTGGTTCAGTTCCGGCATAACGTCTCCATTCCCTCCTTCAGGGAACAAAGGTTACATAAGTAACCGAGATGTTCCCTATCAGTCGCTCAACTTCGACGTTACGTCGGAACTGAACCGATGAATTGAGGATCGCTAAGTCCCAATTCATCGGTTCAGTTCTGACGTAATATTGAACGTGAGCAACTGAAAGGGAATGAAACCAATTCCCAATTTGTTGGTTCAGTTCCGGCATAACGTCTCCATTCCCTCTTTCCTTTCACTGTAGTTATGGCGCAAGTGGAAATGTGTGTGAGGGAGTGAGATGCTATCGCAAATGTTTATTTTTTAAGCTGAGGGAGGGGTTCTAGCTGACCAATCACAACGCTTGTGGTGCATGTCAGGCTATGACGTAGCAGAAGCATAAATCAGCCTTAATAGGGATTTGTGACACCAAAAGGTTATTGTTGACTTATTTTTTTGTAGTTTTAAGGCATTTATTCATACATAAAATGATTTGCCCCCATTACATTATCAACTTTACATAGTTTAGAATCAAACTCCTCTCATATTTACCTTCACTGATACTGCCACGTCCTGTTTAAATGACTTAATTGAGGACACTTGTTCATTGCATTTCTTAATGTTTTTTTTTATCACGTGTGTTGTTGAATGCATGAAGAAGTCCTTTTATAATGTTTGTCCATGCAAATGATGGTATGCAGTAATTGGACAAGCCCGTTTACACTGTCAGGGCTACAAATCATCTCGTCCATTGAGACAAAGGAATCCTCAAGATGTTGTAATTTTAGTAAGCGTTTACTAGAAAAATACGTTTAACTGACGCTCTCTAAGTATAATATTTAATAGCATCTCCATAGCTGCCTCGTTTTGTCTGAATTTGTGAATATATTGTTTTTAATATGTTCATTCTGACATTTGGTCTGTACATTTGTAATACTCTAGAGATTTGGGATACTTTTAAAGCCTATATATGAACAGCTTCGTGACGATACTTTCCAAGAATCCGCTGCTTTCATTGTTGTCTTAACAAAAGCTATAGCTTTATAAAACACCTGCGCCATGTACCGCAGTTTCTTAATAGTGGGAAATTCACAGCTGCAATTATATCCTTTAAACCTTATCCAGATGTATTGTAGTATAGGTATACTTCATGTAAGTTAAGCACAAACACTGGGAAAAAAATGAACCTCTAACTGTAATTATCATAGAAGCTTTGCCTATTGATTACTGCAGTATATACATGTATCAGAAATCAAATCAAGCCTTTATATCTAATCAATATTCAACTGAATGTCATTACAGGCTTTACTGTTCACACTCAGGCATGTTTTATGGAGAGAAAACATATGCCCTCATTTGTACATGCAATATGGATACAGTGTGTATATAGATATGGATGAATGAACAAAGATAGATGAACAGACCAAGATTAAGGTGATTCAGATAAAGAACATAACAGAGGTCTTGGGATGGATGGACTAGCATCTCATCTTGTTTTGAAGTGAAAGCTAGGCCTTGTTTACACTGTGCATTTGTCCGATTTGCTTTCCAAATCCACTTATTTGTTTTTGGACTGACTGTCTATGCTATAAAGTTGCAAGTGATTAGATCTTTTAGCTAACACAGTGTACTCAATATCCAGTGTATCGACATTGATCACTATCATAACGGCTTAAGCATTAGCATGACGCTAAGCTACTGCAACTGAGACACATGGTGTGTATTTTACTCATTCAGTGCACTCATTCACATGTAGTATAGCCGATGCCACATAGGTCACTACATGTTAAAATGGGTGACTTAGAATACAACTAGAGACATTGTGTATTGTCGGTGGCGTTATATACACGCTAAGCCCTGAATTACAAACACACAACTCTGAAATCCAATATAGGCTACCCTTGTGAAAATGAAGTGTGCTTAATTGTATTGAATGTGCACTTGTAGTGTACTTCAAATCTTAAAAGTATATTTGGTTACACTTTATTTTACAGTGCCATTGTTACAGTGTAATTATATATTTAAATACTGAGTAATAATAATTAACAACATGTACTTACTATAGGGTTATGGTATGATTAGAGGGTTGGTTGCATGCAATTATGCATAATTTACTGTTATTACTATGGTAAGTACATGTAACAGATGTACCAAGGACACTGTAAAATAAAATGTCACCGAATATTTTTACAAAACTGCAGATATTATAACTTAAATATGAAATAAATAACAGGCCACTTAAGTGTAATTCAATTTCCCCTTTGTTGTTCTTTTAAAAAGTGCACTTTGTAATAATGTCATGTTAAAGGATTTACGTTAAAGTACATTTTAAATCATTATGTTTTAATAATCTATTGTCGTGGTTTAAAGAAGTGCACTTATTTTGATGTGTTGACTAACATACTAAAGTTCATGTAAAGTATTGTTTATAATTGTTGTTATTTGATGTTACATTAATATATTTTAAATGTACTAAATTGCAGTTTCATCATTACAAAAATATATTAAAATTTATGACACAACTTTCAATAGAAATTACATTAACCCTTTAACTGTCACCCCCCTTTTTGAGAATACATGAAAATGCAGTATCCAAACTTAAAGGGCTGTAATTCAAGAATGCTTTGGAATATAGACCAAAGTTTGATCTCGTTTTAAAGACGACACTCTGCAGATTATTGCTGAATATGAAAGTATGAAAGAGTTATGGAAGTTTACATTTACTGTAAATGAAAAACTACTGTACTAAATATTTTTTATTTATTATAAAATATATATTTTACAAAAAAGAATTGACTCTAAAATTACTATAAAATCAAAGCCATATGTCTAACCAATTTGTGTTCCAAATTTGAAGTTGATATCACAAAAATTAAAGTCCCCATGAGATTGTGTTTAGGTGCTGTACCAAAAATAGCCACCGGGTGTCATTCAAATTACATTTATTGTTTTTTTGATGCATTTTCCTGTAAATTTCTGTCCAAATATCACAAAACGGTCACCAAATATGGACCCTTGAGACTCAGACCTTTCCGACAATATGTGTTTTGTCAAGATTGGAAAAGATTTTGAATATAAAGTAGTTAAAATAATTGTTGTAATATGAAACATGACACCGCCCACTAGGGGGAGGAGCCCGCTAGAATAATTTAGAGTAACGTTTCAATGGTATCCCAATGTCCGATTTTTAAAACGGTTTTCACAGGATGAATTTTGAGTTTGTAAGCTTTCAAATGATACCTAATTTATGATAATTACTAAAATATATGATACAGAAAAAAAATTGATCAAAAAAAGAAAAAAAAAACGGTGGCAGTTAAGAGGTTAAAGTATATTTTAATTATGCTTTAACCATATTTTAAAGACAATAGAAATAATTATGAAATTGCACATAAGGTGCACTTAAGTCCTTCTTAAGCACTCTTAAGTTCAACTAATGGCATTTATTATACATTTAAACTACAATAGATTTTGATTTAAAGATAAATAACGTGTCTGAGTTAAGTTCGCACTTAAGTATATTATTTCTGCACTCTTTTTATAAGTATGCTTAAGTGCACTTTTTCACAAGAGTACCACATTTCCAAATTTCAGACCACCTGTGAATGTGGGTTTGGTTAAGTTTGCACATCGGATATATTGAAAAATCTAATTTTTGCTACCTGTGTGAACAAGGCCTTGTAGAAGTATGAATGGCAAACCTTTGACTGCTCGTAAAAGCTCATGTTATCTTTCTATGTAACAGCTCAACTCTCTCCACTCTCTGTGGAAATACTCTTGATGTCAGCGGGTTGACAGATAATGAACTGTGCACATCAGTGGATGAGGTTTTTGGTGTTGGTCTGCATGTGTCTATGTGTAAATGTGACATTGTCCCCACATTGTCATCCAGGAGGCCTAATCTTTCATTTCTTGTACAGAGCCTTTGTTTTCTAGGATAAAGAAGAAGAAAAAAGAAAAACATGAACTAAACACAATAACACAACAAAGAGAAGAGATGGAGGACTAAGTACATTCTCTGGATGTGATAAATATCATGCACTTTACAAGGACCACTGGACGCTAACGCTAAACCTAAAAGACAATCTTGGAAAGAGAACAAGAGATGCGTCTTTTCCTTCCAAAAGATTATAACTGTAAAGAGATCTATATATAATGATTATGAGGATGAGTATAAATCATGATAAGCCTACAACGACTCCTGATTATTTCTGTGTCACTTCAATTATGGGATGATGGTGATGTTGGTCGATTTATTCATGATACTATTGATTGCTTTCAGTCATCTTCTCTTACCTAATTGCCATATGTGACCCTGGACCACAAAACCAGTCATAAGTTGCACGGGTATATTTGTGGCAATAGCCAACAATACATCGTATGGGTCAATTTTTCTTTTATGCCAAAAATCATTAGGATATTAAGTAAAGATCATGTTCCATGAAGATATTTTGTAAATGTCCTGCCGTAAATATATAAAAAATGTATTATTAGTAGTAATATGCATTGCAAAGGACCCCCTTTTTGAGAATACACATGAAAATGCACTATCCAAACTTAAAGGGCTGTAATTCAAGAATGCTTTGGAATATAGACCAAAGTTTGGTCTCGTTTTAAAGACGACACTCTGCAGATTATTGCTGAAGTGAAAACAATTCAAAATGAAAGTATGAAAGAGTTATGGAAGTTTAAATTTACTGTAAATGAAAAATACTGTACTAAATATTTTTTATTTCATATAAAATATATATTTTACAAAAAAGAATTTACTCTAAAATTACTGTAAAATCAAAGCCATATGTCTAACCAATTTGTGTTCCAAATTTGAAGTTGATATCACAAAAATTAAAGTCCCCATGAGATGTTGTTTAGGCGCTGTACCAAAAACAGCCACCGGGTGTCATTCACATTACATTTATTGTTTTTTTTATGCATTTTCCTGTACATTTCTGTCCAAATATCACAAAAAGTCACCAAATATGGACCCTTGAGACTCAGACCTTTCCGATGATATGCGTTTTGTCAAGATTGGAAAAGATTTTGATTATAAAGTAGTTAAAATAATTGTTGTAATATGAAACATGACTCCGCCCACTAGGGGGAGGAGCCTGCTAGAATAATTTAGAGTAACGTTTCCATGGTAACACAATGTCCGATTTCAAAACGGTTTTCACAGGATGAATTTTGAGTTTGTAAGCTTTCAAATAATACCTAATTTATGATAATTACTTAAATATATGATACGGAAAAAAGGCGATCAAAAAAAGAGCACCAGGCGTCCCACCTGTGGGGATTTTCTTCTTTTCTTGCTAACGGCCTGTTCACACCAAGAACAATATAACGATAGCTATATTAGCAGACGATATTGTTCTGTTTATTGTAAGCGCACGTTGCGGTTTTATTTTCTACCACCTTAAATGCTCAAGCTGTTAAAGCAGGATGGATTCTGATTGGCTGACTTTTATAATTCATCAGCTGCACTGTCAGAGAAAAATTTACCTTTAGGGGTACAACAGCTTGTCACCGGGGCAGTACCCTTAAAAGGTACAACTTTGTACCCTTTTCACCCTTAAAAGTTGCATATTAGTACCTTAGGGTATATCAATATGTATCTTAAAGTACATTTTATGTGTAAAAAAGATGTCCTTTTAAGGGTACTGCCCCAGTGACAAGCTGCTGTACCCCTAAAGATACTATTTTTTCACATTTTATTCTGAGAGTGTGGGGAAAAAAATCACTCTGAAAGTGATTTCAAAGATATTTTGCCATTCTTATTATAGTTGGTCTGGACTTTGCTATTCTTTTATATTTTAGAACTATATCTTTATCATTACAGTTATGATCCTCGGTGTGAAGGGCATTAAAGGGTTAGTTCACCCAAAAATGAAAATTATGTCATTAATTACTCACCCTCATGTCGTTCGACACCCGTAAGACATTCGTTCATCTTCGGAACACAAATGAAGATATTTTTGTTGAAAGCTGATGCTGAGAAAGGCTTCAGACAGGCCTCCATAGGGATTCAGTACATTCACACTCACAAGACCCATAAAAGGCACTAAAAACGCCGTTACAAAGTCCATCTCACTACAGCGGCTCTACAATAATGTTATGAAGCGACGATAAAAAATTTTGAGCGAAAAAAAAAATCAAAATAACGACTTTATTCCACAAGTTCTGTCTTCCTCTGCCGTGAACTCACGAAGCAGCACGACGCATGCGTGAGAATATGACGCAGATCCGGCGTTCGGACACGTGACCCAGAAGCGAGGAGGAGATTTGTTTACAACGAGCAGAGGAAGACGCGCCGTATCTGAGCTGTTGAATTCTACATTGATCGTGCTTTAGGTCTCGGCGTAGAGCTCAAAATGGGACTAAAGTGTGCATTTCATGGATTCCCGAACGCCGGCGCTACGTCATATTCTCGCGCATGCGTCGTGGTGCTTCGTGAGTTCACGGCAGAGGAAGACAGAACTTGTGGAATAAAGTCGTTATTTTGATTTTTTTTTTCGCTCAAAAACTATTATCGTCGCTTCATAACATTATTGTAGAGCCACTGTAGTGAGATGGACTTTGTAACGACGTTTTTAGTGCCTTTTATGGGTCTTGTGAGTGTGAATGTACTGAATCCCTATGGAGGCCTGTCTGAAGCCTTTCTCAGCATCAGCTTTCAACAAAAATATCTTCATTTGTGTTCCGAAGATGAACGAATGTCTTACGGGTGTCGAACGACAGGAGGGTGAGTAATTAATGACATCATTTTCATTTTTGGGTGAACTAACCCTTTAAGACTTTTACGTTTTGAAAAGCCAGTGTTCTCTTTGCTGTTCACAAGGCCATTGTACATCTTTCTGTTGCTATTGAGCACTAGCGAGCAGAACGAGCTGCCTGAATGCATTGTGTTGTGTTCCTAAGTGAAGCAAAATGCACTCTGTGTTGCACTGAGAAAGCAAAGTCATCTATTTATAATCCACTCCTTATGGGCCGATAGATAACCTGTGGGAGAGCGAACATTTCCAGCTTCCCGCGACAGGCTAAGATCGCACCTTTCACCAGCCGTTTGTCCCATCTGTTCTAGTTTAGCTCAACTGGTCCAAAGCTGCCCAACACTATTACCTTCCCCACTGTCGCAACCTCAGGTGTTTTCTTCTTCTTCAGATGCCTCCGTTCTCTTTTGTTGTTTGTGAGAAGCGGCGACAGACTATCTGAGAGGAGATAGCACGAAGTAGACAGGAGTCCTGGCACCTGATGGCTATTGATCCAAACAAAGCCATCTGACAGAATCTGCAAGTCTCTTTCGGAGCCAAAAGAAAAAAAACAGCGATCATTACTTCTGGTCCAAAAATAATTTAGTTATATTAAAGTCATTTATTTGAAAGATTATGATGCTTCTGTGGTTTTCTGGTGGTTTCGCGTCAATACCTAGCACAGTTTGAATAGATGGCGACAACAAAATATATGGGAAGTGATTTCACCTCGCTTTTAATTTTTTTCTTTACAAAGTATGATATTGTGGTTAGTTACATTTAGCATTACTTTCTTTTCTCCACTGTCCTATCAAATCAGCAAACCATTTTCGCCTAACTAAAACATTACTGTAAAACCTACATCTAAGATATGAACAATTGATAAAAATGTTGGACGTTGATCCACGAACATGTCCTGTTAGAGTTTCTTCTCTGTTGAAGAAAATAAGGCTAGATTCGCTTGTGAAAAAGAAGTGTGCTTCATTTTACTGAATGTTTATTTTAAAGGTCCCGTTCTTCGTGATCCCACTGTTCAAACTTTAGTTAGTGTGTAATGTTGCTGTTAGAGCATAAATAATACCTGTAAAATTATAAAGCTCAAAGTTCAATGCCAAGCGAGATATTTTATTTAACAGAAGTTCCCTTTCAAAGCCTACAGCGAACGGCCGGCTTGGACTACATCCTGGTACTTCCTTCATAAATGATGTCAGTAGAACAGTAGAACAGACTAACCTCCGCCCACAAGAATACGCCAAAAAAGGGGGCGTGGTCTTGTTGCTGTCCCACGTGGAGAAGAGGACGTGTCGCGTGGAGAAAAGGAAGTGTTGCGTTTGAGTGTGTTTGTCGCCATGTCGTCGAGACGCTGTTATTTTCATCCCGGAGTCAAATCACCTTTGTTTGGCTTTCCCAGGGACGCTGTAGAGATTATTGAGCGCATACATCTCCCGTTAAGAGGCGTGACCTTTCCACGTGTGCTAAGCTGCTGTCCAATCACAACACAGGAACCGTGACACGTGCGTTAAGCTGCGGTCCAATCACAACACGGGAACCGCTGGCACAATCAGAACTCGTTACGTATTTCTGAAGGAGGGACTTCATAGAATAAAGGAACTCATCAGCCGTTTTTAGGACAGTGAGAACAGCGGTGTACAGATGAGTACATTGTGTGAAAAATACTGTGTTTTTTTACACGCGAAACATGAACACATGTTATATTGCACACTGTAAACACAATCAAAGCTTCAAAAAAAACACCAAGAACGGGACCTTTAAGCTATAAAGTGCATCAATTGTAGCCTGGCTCTGCCCTTCTACGTACTTTCGCTCAATTTTCATTTCCTTCAGTACTCCGTCTGGGACTGCAGTATATTCTTAGGTTTTCTCTGAACAATTTTTTCCCCGGTCCAATCAGCGAACAGAGGGAGTGGCTGAGAACGATGACGTTGATGTCGTGCGCTAGTTTGAGTTGTAGTTCAGTAATGGCGGCGGAGAAAGATACGAGCGAAGCCGTTCGGTCCGTTTTTGGCACCGCTGCCGAACATCCAGAAGTTAAAGCCGGAGCAAGAACAGAGTTTTGTTGGTGGCCATGATGTTGTGTCCCGGGAAAAGTTAGATTTTCCAGCTCGCTCCGTTAGTGGTGAAGGAGTTGGCTGAAGCCCCGGTAATTGTTTCTCGTGCGGTCGGAAGGTATCGTCATCATTCACAGGGGCTAATCAGTGATTTTATTGCCGTCCGTCTCCCACCACCCGCGTAAAAATCCCCGGCCGAATTACCCACTGTTTTAGACTAACACCAAGGTCGTGTGGTGATATAATAGCTGTCCGAATCCACATCTCTGAGTTTTCAAGAATATATCACTTCAAAATTGACTGTTTATATCCTTACTGCATACTCCTTATATACATACTGCAGAGCACCGCGCGGTTGCGCTTCGCTATAATTTCTAGACTTGTGTTTCTTTAAATGCTGGCAAGTATTTTCAAGAGCAAAATATTTCATCACCGCTCAAAAAATAAAAAGAAGAAAAGCACGTAAACATTTGAATTGGGCCGTTATTTACGGCAGCATTTATTCTTATCATACCAAGCATATGATATTTTATTTACAGCATACAATCATGTTACAGACCACGTGAGCAGCGCGTTCCCGATCACAAAACTCTCCCCCCTCCACTGTGAGTAAATCACAATCTGAATGCACAAGTTTTAGGTTTTTATCACTGAGGTGGCGTGCACATTTATTTTGTGAGAAACAGAGGCGAACGGCGCATGACATTCGTCACGACCAAACGTTAGCGATTGGTTATGGCAGATTCAGAGTGGCTCTGGGCAGATCCAATAGTTTTAAACTTCAACAGAGTTCCCGCCTTCAAGGAAGTAAACGCTTGTCAATGGAGAGTGGCCAGACTCTCTGTACAAATGAAATGTACGAGAGTCTGGTAAGACCATACATCAATTGCTTATGTTAAAAAAAACTGTAGAAATAAAAGGTCACAACCTAATTTTCATGACAGTTGTTTTGATAATCTTCTGTCATGCTTTAAAGAGCAATTATTACACTTATGCTTTAAATAATACTTATGCGTTGACTAACATACTAAAGAACATGTAAGGTACTTGATTATATACTGTAATTTGAACTGTAGTGTGTTATTTGATGTTACATTATATATTTCAAACACTAAATGGCAACTTCATCATTAAAAATGTGTAATTACAAATAAAAAAATTTAATAAAAAGTATAAATATCATATATGCCTAATATAAAGTTTACTCTAAAAAGTTATCAATTGACTTAACTTACGTATGACTCCCATTACGTATGAAATTTTAATTAATTAATACATTATTTTAAGGCAACGGGTTTCCTCACTTTTTTAAGTTAGGTCATCTGATCACTTTTTAATATAAAATTTCAAAGACAATAGAAGTAATTATGAAAGTCCACACAGGGGTTAGAAACACTCAATAGTTCAGCTAATTTAATTTAAATGTTTAACTATAATATTACATACATACATATTAACTTAATCACAGTTAACATGAAATTAAGTGTCCAAAAACATTACATTCAGTTCACACTTAAGTATATTATTTTAAAGTGTATTATTTTCATAATTACTCTTTTTAAAAGTGTGCACTTTCTTTTTCACAAGGCTGTAATGCAAGTTGGTTTTACCAGGGTAGATGGAGTAATGTAATTTTAACACAGGACGTCTGCAATATTAATGGCCACTTTGCACAGGATAAGAAACCTCAGTAAAACTAGCAGAAGTGGGAGGGGTAACTCGATTTACACACCACCGCTGTCATCTCCCTGTCGTCATCTGTGTATTAACTTCCTGATATCATGTGCGCAAACACATATCATCTATGTCCGGTCAAACAAATTATTAATTACATTAATTCAATTCTGACAAGTGCTTTCAACCTTTTTTAAAAATTATTTGAATGGTAAGCAGAAAACACTTGAGGTTTGCCACAGATTTGTCCCACCGCCTAGAACGCAACTGAATGCTTTTTTTGGGGGGTTATAACTACTTTACCCCACCTCTAATCAAACAAATCCCATTCGAATAGGGCTTAAAACTATATCAATGATCTACAAATAGGCCATATTTAACTCTTACCACTTTCTCATTCAGATTTAAGCTGCAACTCATAAGCTAATAAAGTACCAACTAATTCACCACTAGTTGTACCATAGAGAGACATTCACTGATGAACCCCGACTGCTGTTCTGTAACTACTTGGAAAGTAGGACAGGGAACTGCTGGGAAGAGTCCACTGGGATATGTAGCTTTACAGCTAGATTAATATACAGCATGACGGAGGGAAGCAGAGCCGGGTGCGGGGAGAGCAGGTAGTTTCCTAACGCCGTGCTAAAAGCAATTTATCATCTCATGTTCCTTATTAGCGGAGCAAAGAAACCTGCTAGTACTGTACACTCTCAGAAAAAAAGGGTACAAATGCTGTCACTGGGGCGGCACCTTTTCAAAGGTACTAGCTTTTGTACCTTTTTTGTACAGACTGAAAAGTGAGTTAGTTATTGTATATGAAAGATGACTTGGACATAGCTGATTACAGTCAGTGTTGTTAATGTTAAAGGATCAGTTCACTTCAAAATGAAAATTCTCAGATATTTTACTCACCCCCATCTCATCCAAGATGTTCATGTCTTTCTTTCTTCAGTCGAAAAGAAATTACGTTTTTTGAGGAAAACATTCCAGGATTTTGCTCCTCACAATGCTAAATGTGTAACCCCTCCTTTTCGAACCACCCGCTCCATGCGGGACTCGAACCCGGGTCTGCCAGCATGAAAGTCGGACACTCTAACAAGGAGGCTAAAGGCTGCAACCTCTAGCATCAGTCCCTAGAGCGTCTCTTGAGATCGGAGGAGTGAGGTTTACTCACACAGCAACTACTAGCTGGTCTCCGTTACACTCACCCCCCTAAACCTCACTCCCATCCGGGTCACGGCACCAATGTATCCCCTCCTGTTCGAACCGCACCGCTCCAAGTGGGACTCGAACCCGGGTCCGCCAGCATGAGAGTCGGAGGCTCTAACAAGGAGGCTAAAGGCTGCAACCTCTAGCATCAGTCACTAGAGTGTCTCTTGAGATCAGAGGAGTGAGGTTTACTCACACAGCAACTACTAGCTGGTCTCCGTTACACTCACCCCCCTAAACCTCACTCCCATCCGGGTCACGGCACCAATGTAACCCCTCCTTTTCGAACCACCCACTCCAAGCGGTGAGGTTTACTCACACAGCAACTACTAGCTGGTCTCCGTTACAAATGGACTGCATTTATATAGCGCTTTCAGACCCACGGCCATCCAAAGCGCTGTACATATTGCCTCACATTCACCCATTCATACACCAACGGCGGTGTCAGCCATGCAAGGCGCCATCCAGCTCGTCGGGAGCAGCTGGGGTTAGGTGTCTTGCTCATGGACACCTCGACACTTGGTCAGGTGGAACCAGGGATTGAATCACAAACCTTCCGGATTGTAGACAACCTACATGAGCCACTGCCGGCCAATGGACATCCAACCAAAGGTCCAAATCAATGTAGTTTCGAAGGGCTTCAGAGGCTCTGCACGATCCCAGCCAAGGAATAGGGTCTTATCTAACGAAACCATTGGTCATTTTCCAAAGAAAAATAAACAGAAAATAAAATAAGCAGAAAATGTTCTGCTTTTGCATGACGTATGACATCATCACGTCGGAAAGGTCATGCACGGGACATACATGGAAGTACCGACTCCGAGTGTTAAAACGAACGTGCAAAGACTAAATCAAACGCCCTTAATAAAGGTAAAACAACGATGTTGGACAACTTTAAAGTTGGATGAGAACATGAGATTAAGTTTTTCGGCACTGGGTCGGTACTTCCACCTACATCACGCGTGACCTTTCTAACGCGATAACGTCAGTGAAAAAGAACAACAACACAGAAGTCCCACATTTGAGGTTTAAATGTATATAAACGTTTATTTTTTTTTAGAAAATGACTGATGGTTTTACTAGATAAGACCCTATTCCTAAGCTGGCATCGTGCAGAGCCTCTGAAGCCCTTTGAAACTGCATTGACTTGGACCGTTGGTTGCCATTGAAGTCCATTATATGGAGAAACATCCAAGAATGTTTTCCTCAAAAAACGTAATTTCTTTTCGACTCAAGGAAAGAAAGACATGAACATCTTGGATGAGATGGAGGTGAGTAAATGATCAGGAAATTTTCATTTTGAAGTGATCTAATCCTTTAACTAAAACAATTATTTTTTTTTTCATTTCATTCGGCGACCGTCTTTGAAACAAGTGCAGCTCCTATCTCTTTGAATGAGGAAATAACAACAAATTCTCCAAAGCTGTTGCACCGAGATTACGATTAAATTTCATAGTTGAAATCACCAATGAAATTTGACAACTGTCTCATGAATTTTGTTTCGAAATGCTCAAATCACAACAAAATCAGCCCATTGGCATGTACAACCCTAAGTGCTTCTAAAGGCAGCTGCAGTGTTGTTGTCCTGGTGAAACCTCCAAACATTTGGTATCTCTGAAAAGCCCTGAATGTGCTCTTTACAGGACATCCAGGCTTTAAAGGTCCCGTTCTTCGTGTTTTTTTGAAGCTTTGATTGTGTTTACAGTGTGCAATATAACATGTGTTCATGTTTCGTGTGTAAAAAAACACAGTATTTTTAACACAATGTCCTAAAAACGGCTGATGAGTTCCTTTATTCTATGAAGTCCCTCCTTCAGAAATACGTAACGAGTTCTGATTGTGCCAGCGGTTCCCGTGTTGTGATTGGACAGCAGCTTAGCGCAAGTTGTACGGAAAGGTCACGCCTCTTAACGGGAGATGTATGCGCTCAATGATCTCTACAGCGTCCCTGGGAAAGCCAAACAAAGGTGATTTGACTCCGGGATGAAAATAACAGCGTCTCGACGACATGGCGACAAACACACTC
Source organism: Romanogobio albipinnatus (assembly GCA_023566225.1). NCBI lineage: Eukaryota > Metazoa > Chordata > Actinopteri > Cypriniformes > Gobionidae > Romanogobio > Romanogobio albipinnatus. The sequence goes on along the minus strand of CM042248.1, from coordinate 4,697,136 downwards.
AAACGCAACACTTCCTTTTCTCCACGCGACACGTCCTCTTCTCCACGTGGGACAGCAACAAGACCACGCCCCCTTTTTTGGCGTATTCTTGTGGGCGGAGGTTAGTCTGTTCTACTGTTCTACTGACGTCATTTATGAAGGAAGTACCAGGATGTAGTCCAAGCCGGCCGTTCGCTGTAGGCTTTGAAAGGGAACTTCTGTTAAATAAAATATCTCGCTTGGCATTGAACTTTGAGCTTTATAATTTTACAGGTATTATTTATGCTCTAACAGCAACAATACACAATAACTAAAGTTTGAACAATGGGATCACGAAGAACGGGACCTTTAAGTAATTGTGTTCAACATTGGAGTTCCTTGTGAAAAACGGATTCTACAAATCAGAGAGGAAGGGCAGCAAACAGACTCTTCAGTGCTGGTCCACTCCCATGAAGCACTGCTAATAACATAAGAGTCGGTTGTAAAATGTATGCGTGCTGTCCTGATTATGCCTCCACTTTAGAGGTACTGGAGACACAAAACCTGCATGTGACCTTAAGGGATCAGATATCACAAACCATAATGCAGCTGCTCAAGACTATTCTAGGTCTTGTACTGATGAGGAAGTGCAGAGACCACGAAGGATCGATACAGCGCTGGGTTGATGGTAATTGATAAAAGCTCTGGCCTTACTCCCTTTTTACCTCCAGTCAAGTCACCTTTATTTATTTAGAGCTTTATATAATACAGAATAATGTCATCATCCAGTTCAGTTTAGTTCTCATGCCACACAGTGTAAAACATATATTTTCATGATTTATGACAACTTTTTATCATTTGTCAAATCAATGGTTCAGATAACATAAATCAATCTCCTTTGTTGTATTAATTACAATGTTTAATTTCAATTAACTCAAAAAAAAAATTTAAGGCAACCGGTAATTTGCTTTTCTAAGTTAAACCAACAATATTTTTAACAGTGTAGCGTCAGTACAGTCTGATCAATCTTATTGTTGAATATTAAAGGTCCCGTTCTTCGTGATCCCATTGTTCAAACTTTAGTTAGTGTGTAATGTTGCTGTTAGAGCATAAATAATACCTGTAAAATTATAAAGCTCAAAGTTCAATGCCAAGCGAGATATTTTATTTAACAGAAGTTCCCTTTCAAAGCCTACAGCGAACGGCCGGCTTGGACTACATCCTGGTACTTCCTTCATAAATGACGTCAGTAGAACAGACTAACCTCCGCCCACAAGAATACGCCAAAAAAGGGGGCGTGGTCTTGTTGCTGTCCCACGTGGAGAAGAGGACGTGTCGCGTGGAGAAAAGGAAGTGTTGCGTTTGAGTTTGTTTGTCGCCATGTCGTCGAGACGCTGTTATTTTCATCCCGGAGTCAAATCACCTTTGTTTGGCTTTCCCAGGGACGCTGTAGAGATCATTAAGCGCATACATCTCCCGTTAAGAGGCGTGACCTTTCCACGTGCGCTAAGCTGCGGTCAAATCACAACACGGGAACCGTGCCACGTTCGCTAAGCTGCGGTCCAATCACAACACAGGAACCGTGCCACGTGCGCTAAGCTGCGGTCAAATCACAACACGGGAACCGCTGGCACAATCAGAACTCGTTACGTATTTCTGAAGGAGGGACTTCATAGAATAAAGGAACTCATCAGCCGTTTTTAGGACAGTGTAAACAGCGGTGTACAGATGAGTACATTGTGTTAAAAATACTGTTTTGTTTTACACGCAAAACATGAACACATGTTATATTGCACACTGTAAACACAATCAAAGCTTCAAAAAAACACGAAGAACGGGACCTTTAAGTGTCCCCAACTAAGCAAGCCAGAGGCGACGGTGACAAGGACCCAAATTTCATCAGGTGACAGAATGGGGGGAAAAAAAACCTTGGGAGAAACCAGGCTCAGTCGGGGGGCCAGTTCTCGTCTGGCCAGTCAGAATTCAGATCAGGATTGGTAGCATTCAAATATTCATCCATTTACATTTATGCATTTGGCAGACACTTTTATCCAAAGCGACTTACATTGCATTCAAGGTACACATTTTATGTTCCAGTTCCTTTTGCTTGAAGATCGATTCATCACACCGGTATGGAGCTGAAGCTGGTCATAGGGTCTGTGCGGAGGACCTGTCTGGTTCTTGTGGTCTCTGCTGAGGATCTGTGCCGATGGCTGTCATGTCGACAAGGCCTTCACAGGGGATTGCCTAGGCGACACGGCCTCGGCTGACATAAGCCGCGTTTCCACCGCAGGAACTTTCCCCAGGAACTAGGGACTTTTGGGGTGGTACTCGATGTGTTTCGACCGCAGTAACCGGGGTCTATTTCCCCCTCCAAACGGCCCTGCTTGCGAGGTAGTACTTTTTCAAAGTTCAGGAACTTTTGGGGGTGGGACTTGGGCGCTGAACATGCTGATTGGTTGAGCTCACACAGCATTTTATTTCAACGGGCATTTTTCAAAGTCTTGCGAGATTCGGTCTGCGTTCAGTAAATATCAGTCTCGCTCTTTCTGTCCGATGGCGCGCTTTGTCTCAGCTATCGCACGGTCAACGTCCGTAATAGCTGATCATAACATACGTTGTCTTATTTTAAATCTAGCTTTCAGAATATGTTTTAGTATCAGTGCTCGTCTCTTTTCTGCCGTTTTGTTAATTACCTCTTTAGTAAACCAATACATAACTAGCAAAAGCAGCGCTGCTTGCATCTCCTCCATACTTGTTATTGTTGCAGACAGTGTTGCTCAAAAATGATTTCTGTCCGTCGCTGACTGGGAGGAGCAGCCGAGCGCAGTCCCACGTCTCTGGACTAATTTGCCTAATCTTCACGGTACTTTAGACCGCAGTGGAAACGCAGACAGTAGCAGGTCTGGGGGGAAAAAAGTTCCTGTAAAAAAAGTTCCTGGTACAAATTGTTCCGGGTAATTTAAAATACAGGGCTGCGATAAGGTCGGGCAAGTTGCAGGTCTAACATCTGATCTGGATATGGACTGGATATGGTTGACTACGGTAATCTCAGGATAAACAGAGAGACTAATATTAGTGAAGATGCCATTGTTCCTACGATGCAAGGATTCCCGGTTCTGGTTGACCTAATTTATGTAGCATAACAATCCTTCAATTGACGTGAATAGAAATTGATAATGTGCAAGGTTTGGAATTACATTTTTCACTCACCGGCCAATTTGGCTACTAAATTTTGAAGTTACCGGCCATTCAGAACTTCTACTGGCGTAAAATAGAAATATTTTTGGTATTTTGTGCCTGACACTGTCAGGGTTCTGTCACTTCGGTCTAGTTTACTCTTGGTTTGTGACAGAGCCCTGACACTCCTGTATTGTTTGTCTTGTCTTGTGTGAGCGCGCAGCTTTGGGCATGCTCGAGCTGCGTGCTCTTCTGTCCTTGTGTTTGTGTGCGGGGCGTGGTGTTCGGATCCCAGCACTTCGGTCTAGTTTGGGTTTCAGTTTTGTGTTGGGATTCGGACATTCATGCTCCGCGTGTTTGTTTTTTGTCGAGCGCACGGAATGAGCATTCACTCGTTCTCGTGCGCTCTGTCTTGTCGTGTGAGCATGCGCTCTTCTGTCCGTGTGTGTTTGTGTAGCACGCGGTTCGTGTTTACTTCGGCCACGTGCGTTCATGTTATGTGTTGTGTAGCACGTGACTGGTGTTTTTCACTGGCTGCGTGCTTTCATGTCGGCGTGTTTTGTGTGAACATGCAGCTGATGAGTTCTCGTCATGTTCATGTCACGTTTGGTGTGAGCACATATCTTGTCAAGTGTTTCTTTGTGCCATGTGCTCATGTCTATTGTCTAACCCCGCTCACCTTGTTTCCTGATTATTGGTTCATTTGCCCCACCTGTCCTCCCTCGTTACCCTCTTTTGTTTGTTCCCTATTTAATCTCCTTGTGTTTTCAGTCCAGGGGCCCGTTCTTCGTACCTCGCTAACTCAGTTAGCTGGATTTGATTATTGACGATTTGGCATGATCTTGGATTGTTTGGTTCTTCGACGCTCATCCTGGACTTGCTGTCATAGCAACAGGTCCGTTAGCTTAAACCTGCTCGCGAGCGGCTTATTTCATGTAAACAGGATTAGATCGCATCTTGAGGTGATACTTAAAATCTGTCCCAGCCACTGCTACTTTATTACAAGAGTTCATTACTGAACCACGGGCAATAATAATCATTTTAAATAATAATAATAATATACAAATTTTAAATTGTATATGTATATGAGAATGTATATAATATTATAATGTTGTGTATAATACTATAGACACAGCCACTTGATTGAGCGATTTATTTGTGATGGAATAATTACTTTATAATTTTATTGGAGGTTTGCACACATGTTGTACAGTTAATCTGAGCCGTGCATTAATTTAAGTGATGAAGGATATTATGGGATGGCTTGATGCAGCGCAGGAGATGCAGAGAATTTGATCTTGACCCTTAAGAAACTTTAATACTGTCACGTTACAAATCTCCTTTAAATTGAATTAAAAATTGAATTACAACATTGAAATAAAAATGTAAAGGGTGTACAAATACTGTATAAAATCGAAAATATAAATAATTGGTAATCATGTAAAAAAAAAAACATTTATCATTGATCTATTATAACTTTTATGTTGGTTTGGTCGTTTAGCTGTTTCCTTATAAAGGTCCAGATATTCGTGGGGTTTTTTTGTGTAATTTGCCAAGTTTTTTGCCAGGTGGCTTTTTTAATTATATGATGTCATTACGTTGCTGTCTTGACGCCAGCCAATCACTGCATTGCTGATCATGGTTTCGAGTATCGATGCATCTGCCCTCTTCAGGGAACACAAGAACGCGCAGTGATCTTAGATCATTTAATCCAGATATTTAAATCCAATCCGCAAATTCGTTTGAAGAACCAAATTAGCCAGACATCAGTTATCAGGATTAAAAGATCTGGGATCTGTCAAATCATCTCAGATGTATTAAGCGAGGTACGAAGAACGGGCCCCAGTGCGGAATCGTCGTCTTATCAACCTCATGTTTCCCTGAGTCGAGTCGAGTCGAGTCGTCGAGTCGAGTCATTTCTGTTTTTCCCCCTCGGGGCAGTTTGTTTTTGTCTTGTTTTATTTTATTATCTACATTAAACAGCCCATATTTCTGCATCTTTGAGTCCTCGCTTCATCCCTTCCACAAACCCTGACAGACATGTTCTGATATTTGTGTTTTTTTACAGTCACTTTAAAGCATATTAATGGCTAATGTTTATGCATAATTTTTGAATAAACAAAAATGTTAAGTCACTGAAATATGGCCCTACAACACACTTTAAACATTTGTTCACAAGGCTTTTCAGAATGGGATGTTGTTGCCTAGAGTATTTTCTTCAAAGCAATGTGAAAACCGTTTTGATCACTCATTCATGCAAACAATATAGACATTTAACTTTTGTAAGACACTTACTGTCAGAGTGTCTGTATGCGGGGAGGGTGTGGATCATCATGAATAATACTGTTTTCTACTGTATGAACATATTTTTTTAAATGTATTTATTCCTGTGATCAAAGCTGAATTTCCAGCATCATTACTCCAGTCTTCAGTTTATGAATATTCTATCACAATTGTAATACCTTTTCTATGTAAAGCACTTTGAATGATCCTTGTGTATGAAATGTGCTATATAAATAAACTTGCCTTGCCTAATTAAAAGACAAATCTTACAGACACCAAACAACAGCGCTGTATCATTCACACTTTTACAAAGAAAACTTTTGCTAAGCACAAGTGTGAAGAGAAATAGCAGACATGCAGACCAAAGTAGAGAGTGCTTCAGCCAGAGTGGAAATTGCTAGAATAAAATAGTCATTGACTGCTAATGGTCACTCAGCACAACATCATCCACTTCAGCTCTAATATGCATCTGAGAGCTCATTGAGGAGGAGAGGAGAGAGAAATGCAGAACACACCTCATAATGAATTGAATTAGACATGATGGATTGTGTTGCTCCATTGTAAAAGAATGGCCTGCTTTGAGAAGATACACTGTATCAATATCCTTTCAGACAAACGCTGAGAAAGGTGGGGGCGAAGAACATGGTTTGAGTCATTTCAGAAAATATGCATGTCATGCAGGTTTGGTCAATCCCTGAAAATCACACCCTGAAAACTGGCAAAGATGGGAAGAATACGAGAGAAAAATAGAGAGCAAGTCATCACAGAAGAGAGTATGCTGCTGTAAAATATTCATGGTGGTGGGATATTTTAAGACCCCTCCTGTCTGCTGGGATGAGATGAGAATAAATGAAATGAAGTGTCGTCATGTTCTCCGTCATACACTATAAATCAAGACCTCCTCTTGAGAGCCATACCAAACATTTGTTGTGAAAATCTGTTTATTCTTTGTAAATCCCATTGATGCAGTGACATTGCAGCAGGCCATATAGCCAGAATATTCAATTCAACAATACCGTTATAGGCTATTTATATATATATATATAAATATATATATATATATATATATATATATATATATATATATATATATATATATATATATATATATATATATGGTGCTTCATAAAATCTATTATGGGCTCCCATCATGGGATCATTTCATGATTTAGTTTTAATGATTTATTTATTTATTGATTTATTTTATTTTTAAAAGGAGACAAAATGGCTAAATGTATATATATATATATACAGTGAAAAAATAAGTATTTGAACACCCTGCTATTTCGCAAGTTCTCCCACTTAGAAATCATGGAGCGGTCTGAAATTGTCATCATAGGTGCATGTCCACTGTGAGAGACATAATCTAAAAAAAGAATCCAGAAATCACAATGTATGATTTTTTTAACTATTTATTTGTATGATACAGCTGCAAATAAGTATTTGAACACCTGTCTATCAGCTAGAATTCTGATCCCTCAAAGACTTGTTAGTCTGCCTTTAAAATGTCCACTTCCACTCCATTTATTATCCTAAATTAGATGCCCCTGTTTGAGGTCGTTAGCTGCATAAAGACACCTGTCCACCCCATACAATCAGTAAGAATCCAACTACTAACATGGCCAAGACCAAAGAGCTGTCCAAAGACACTAGAGACAAAATTGTACACCTCCACAAGGCTGGAAAGGGCTATATATATCGTTGCTGCCCGATGAAACTCACGTATGTCCAAAACGCTTACTTTTCAGGAAGTGAAAAAAACACTGTATTTCAAAAGCAGTTGAATGTAGCGTTGTCATACTTGGTACAGCATCTTTACATGTAACCATATTCTTGACAGTGTAATGATATAATCCACATTTGACCAAAATTGAGTTTAAATGGACATACGTGCATATTTTACAGTAACGGTGGTCGATACGCGTTCTTCCGATCATTAATTAGAATGGCAAAGTCGCGTTTCAGCAGAGGAATACGTGAGGAATACAGAGGAATACATGCTGGATATTCTCAGCCTCTGGCAAGCGGTGATCGCAGTATGAGTGAGGCATATTCTAGTGACAATCATGACAGTAGCATTACAGGCTATATAATTTGATCAGTTTGACTGAGAAAAAAAAGGCTGAATCTTATCAAAGAGACCGAGTTTATTTACATACTAGCAAGCAAACTAATCTGTGAAGAACTAGATTAGAACTAAACTGTGGAGAGCTTCAATGTCGTACTTTCGGCTATCCAGTGCTGAGCTTCGATGAAACAATTTCACGAGACCGGCGAGACCAGCGAGATGCTTCCACAGGGCGGGAGATACGCGGCGTGATTGACAGCTTTGACACCAAATGGATATACGTGAAAATCAGATGACATGTTTTCACAACTTTTCATTGGCCATTTAGATATGTGACGCATACTGTATACGGAAATGAACCTGGACATTCAATCCGTCGAAAAATCTCAAAATCGGCAAAATTGACATACGTGGTTTTCATCGGACAGCGACGATATATATATATATATATATATATATATATATATATATATATATATATATATATATATATATATATATATATATATAGGCTGCAGCTCTTGTGGGGTGTTCCCGGTCTGCAGTGGTCAGTTTCTATCAAAAGTGCTCCAAGGAAGGAACAGTGGAGAACCGGCGACAGGGTCATGGGTGGCCAAGGCTCGCACGTGGGGAGCGAAGGCAGACCCGTGTGGTCCGATCAAACAGACGAGCTACTGGAGCTCAAATTGCTCAAGAAGTTAATGCTGGTTCTGATAGAAAGGTGTCAGAATACACAGTGCATCGCAGTTTGTTGCTTATCCAATCGAGCATCTGTGGGATGTGCTGAACAAATAAGTCCAATCCATGGAGGCCCCACCTCGAAATTTACAGGAGTTAAAGGATCTGGTGCTGACATCTTGGTGCCAGATACTACAGCACACCTTCAGGGGTCTATGCCTCGACGGGTCAGGGCTGATTTGGCAGCAAAAAGGGGAACAACACAATATTAGGAAGGTGATTAGCAACATTAGTCGGCCCAGATCTGGCCAACATCTGGTCCCAGATGTGGGCCGGATCCGGGCAGAGACTATGCTGCTGTCTGGGAATGCATTCAACAACATATAGCCTATAATAACATTGACCTTCATATTCTTTTGAAAACACTTTTATAATATTATTATATTCTGACCACTTAAAATATGTCCTCCTGCACACAGTTCAACACATTTTGCTCTGACACTGACCATGGGAAACATCTAAACCTTTTTTCTCTGATCGAATTGACAATAAAGTACAAATGGATTTTTGCATCAGAACCTCTTGTGTAAAATATGGTCCTAAACCAACATTTCATCTTAACATGAGTTCATTCACTTGTCATGGCATTAAAGGGTTAGTTCACCCAAAAATGAAAATGATGTCATTAATTACTCACCCTCCTGTCGTTCGACACCCGTATGACATTCGTTCATCTTCGGAGCACAAATGAAGATATTTTTGTTGAAAGCTGAGGCTGAGAAAGGCTTCAGACAGGCCTCCATAGGGATTCAGTACATTCACACTCACAAGACCCATAAAAGGCACTAAAAACGCCGTTACAAAGTCCATCTCACTACAGTGACTCTACAATAATGTTATGAAGCGACGATAATAGTTTTTGAGCGAAAAAAAAAATCAAAATAACGACTTTATTCCACAAGTTCTGTCTTCCTCTGCCGTGAACTCACGAAGCAGCACGACGCATGCGCGAGAATATGACGTAGGGCCGGCGTTCGGACACGTGACCCAGAAGCGAGGAGGAGATTTGTTTACAACGAGCAGAGGAAGACGTGCCGTATCTGAGCTGTTGAATTCTACATTGATCGTGCTTTAGGTCTCGGCGTAGAGGTCAAAATGGGACTAAAGTGTGCATTTCATGGATTCCCGAACGCCGGCGCTACGTCATATTCTCGCGCATGCGTCGTGCTGCTTCATGAGTTCACGGCAGAGGAAGACAGAACTTGTGGAATAAAGTCGTTATTTTGATTTTTTTTTCCGCTCAAAAACTATTATCGTCGCTTCATAACATTATTGTAGAGCCACTGTAGTGAGATGGACTTTGTAACGACGTTTTTAGTGCCTTTTATGGGTCTTGTGAGTGTGAATGTACTGAATCCCTATGGAGGCCTGTCTGAAGCCTTTCTCAGCATCAGCTTTCAACACAAATATCTTCATTTGTGTTCCGAAGATGAACGAATGTCTTACGGGTGTCGAACGACATGAGGGTGAGGAATTAATGACATCATTTTCATTTTTGGGTGAACTAACCCTTTAAGAATCATATCATGCATGTCCCTAGTCTTTATGTGGTAGTGCTGCTCAGAGGCAAATAATGACAAACAGTGTCTGCAGCTGCAGCATCTCCCAGTGGCCGGCAGGGGGCGTGGGGTCCATAAATGAAGCAGGACTCATGTGCGCTACAGAAAGCAAAGAGGAGAGTCTGATGGAACTTAAAAAGTGAATGAAGTAAATTGATTAAGACTTTTTTTCATACATGAAGTGAAAAACAACAGCACACTTTGGTTTTATTCACAAAAGGGCTAGTTATCACATTTGTATTGTAGTAAATAAGCTTTTTTGTTTTTGTTTGTTTTTGTTTTTGACAGTCTTTCCACAGTATTGCTAGATATAATACAGTTAATTTAACCCATTGACATTTTAGCATGGCACAGCAATATTAGGCTGTAGGGATAATCTTTTCAGCAATTATAAAACAATGTATTATTTAAATAATAAGGTATCAGCTGACACGTTTGGTACCACAGCACATCTGCCAGTTTCTGATTTGTCCTGCCCTTATCATCCCTTAGTCAAGCTTACAGATCACACACTAAAACACTGCTGGAATCCAGGATGAAAACAAACTTCACCAACAACGCTGGAAACTCCGTTTACACACTTTACATCCTAATGACCGCGCAAGACACCTGCCATCGTTTACTTTGCGAAGACTTTCTCGCTGTTGTTTTGGCGAGTCTTTCATTGTTTACGCGGCGCGTCTCGAGGTCTTCTGCGCGTCACCGTTGCGCGTCAGCAACACATCACTGCACCTCACACAGGTAATGTCAGCATTTACACCAGAACAAAACCTTTCAGCTTCGAGACAGATTGCATCGAGCTGTAACAGTGTTAGAAGAACTGAATGTAAACTGTACGCATCTGTGTTAAGAACAGTATAACAGCTCACACGGAACGGTTTTTAGAACTTCAGTTCCACCAGTGACGTTAATAGACGGTATTTATAAATATTGTGTATTAAATGTTTTAGTTATACCGTTCAAACCAAGCAGAGTTTGGGTGCATCTTTAAAAAAATATCCTTAAATTATGATTATTGTAGGTATTGACTAAAGTCCCCCCCCCCCCCCCCCCCCATGCCACTCCATAGGCCAGGGGTTTTCAAACTTTATGATGCCAAGGACCCCCAAATATGATAAACCTTTTATGAGGGACCCCCTTCCTAAAATCCTTCTATATCTGGACCCTGGACCACAAAACATAAGGGTCAATTTTTTAAATAAAGATGTATACATATGTCTTCATGGAACATGATCTTTACTTAATATAATGATTTTTGGCATAAAAGAAATGGCTATTGCCACAAATATACCCGTGAAACTTATGACTGGTTTTGTGCTCCACGCTCACATTTTTTTATGAATGAAAAAAAAAAAAACATATAAACTGTTAGATAAATAGTATGACATTATAAATACAACATTGTTTCCGAAATTAAATTGCCTATACTTAATGTTGGATGTAAAAACCTGAAGGAGAATAAAAGCAACTTTCACAATACATGTATGTAAGCAGCTCTCGTACGCATTAGGAGAACTGAGCAAGATAAAGATGTACTACTCACTAAAGATACAAAGCAAAAATATACAATTCTAAAATGCAGTCTAAAAAAATGTTCTGTAGACTTTAACCATTTTTGCTTTGTCTTTTTATTCCCTGAAATTTTCTGGGGACCCCTTAGAACCTTCTGGAGGACCTCTGGGGGTCCCCGGACCCCAGTTTGAAAACCCCTGCCATAGGCTATACTTTTATGACTTTTCTCCTGTGAAATACAAAGTTATCAAAAGATTATCTTTTCCATAAAATGCATGATATGCTATACTTAATATATATATATTTTTTTTTTAAATACAAAATTTAGGTCAGCTTGGGTCCTCTCCGTTTGCTCAGGCCACACATTACACTTAATAAAACTGTAGGTTTTAGTGTTTTGATTTTTCTTTCCTTTTCTTTGGTCATGTCAGAGGATTTTACCTCATAGAAGAGGCGGAGATAGAGACAAGAAGGCATTTTGAATTTTTGAACTTAAAGGTCCCGTTCTTCGTGATCCCACTGTTCAAACTTTAGTTAGTGTGTAATGTTGCTGTTAGAGCATAAATAATACCTGTAAAATTATAAAGCTCAAAGTTCAATGCCAAGCGAGATATTTTATTTAACAGAAGTTCCCTTTCAAAGCCTACAGCGAACGGCCGGCTTGGACTACATCCTGGTACTTCCTTCATAAATGACGTCAGTAGAACAGTAGAACAGACTAACCTCCGCCCACAAGAATACGCCAAAAAAGGGGGCGTGGTCTTGTTGCTGTCCCACGTGGAGAAGAGGACGTGTCGCGTGGAGAAAAGGAAGTGTTGCGTTTGAGTGTGTTTGTCGCCATGTCGTCGAGACGCTGTTATTTTCATCCCGGAGTCAAATCACCTTTGTTTGGCTTTCCCAGGGACGCTGTAGAGATCATTGAGCGCATACATCTCCCGTTAAGAGGCGTGACCTTTCCACGTGCGCTAAGCTGCTGTCCAATCACAACACAGGAACCGTGCCACGTGCGCTAAGCTGCGGTCCAATCACAACACAGGAACCGCTGGCACAATCAGAACTCGTTACGTATTTCTGAAGGAGGGACTTCATAGAATAAAGGAACTCATCAGCCGTTTTTAGGACAGTGAAAACAGCGGTGTACAGATGAGTACATTGTGTTAAAAATACTGTGTTTTTTTACACGCGAAACTTGAACACATGTTATATTGCACACTGTAAACACAATCAAAGCTTCAAAAAAACACAAAGAACGGGACCTTTAAATCTTTATTTCCTGATGGCATGAATGAAGAACTTGAACTTTCATGTTTCTTGTAACTCTCTGCAACAATTACTAATATTGTGATTGCTTTGATTGTATATTTCATGTAGTTTGTGTCATGTTCATTGCTTTTCAGACTCTCCTTGTGATGCTCAGTTGAGATAATTGATTGTTATCGGTGTTAATTGAGGATTGTGCTAACTGGATTAAGCTGATGGCTCTGAAGTGTTTGTTTGTCTAGAAAGAGGGCGACTGTCTGTTACATTTTGAGCACTGAGGAAAGCAATCTGCTGAAACGTCTGCTCATGCTCCTTTTTTTCTAGACTTCTGTCTTTTTTTGGGTTCAGTGTACGGTCAGCCATTTTTTCTGCTTTGCTCATAGTAAGGGGGAGTAAAATCGAATCAAAGTCAGGTGTCAGTCATTTTTTATGTTTTTCACATAAATGTCTAAACTCCAAAACGAAATGAGAAATTTTCACCAAAATTGACACACACATTTATGGGCTCACTCTGAGGACACATACAAAAAATGGTGTGATTGTGCCTCTTGGTGGCGCTATTATAGAACAAAACATACAATTCAAATTGACTACAATGCAGTATTATGATATACACTCACCTAAAGGATTATTAGGAACACCATACTAATACTGTGTTGGACCCCCTTTCACCTTCAGAACTGCCTTAATTCTACGTGGCATTGATTCAACAAGGAGCTGAAAGCATTCTTTAGAAATGTTGGCCCATATTGATAGGATAGCATCTTGCAGTTGATGGAGATTTGTGGGATGCACATCCAGGGCACGAAGCTCCCGTTCCACCACATCCCAAAGATGCTCTATTGGGTTGAGATCTGGGGACTGTGGGGGCCATTTTAGTCCAGTGAACTCATTGTCATGTTCAAGAAACCAATTTGAAATGATTCGAGCTTTGTGACATGGGGCATTATCCTGCTGGAAGTAGCCATCAGAGGATGGGCACATGGTGGTCATAAAGGGATGGACATGGTCAGAAACAATGCTCAGGTAGGCCGTGGCATTTAAACAATGCCCAATTGGCACTAAGGGGCCTAAAGTGTGCCAAGAAAACATCCCCCACACCATTACACCTCCACCACCAGCCTGCACAGTGTTAACAAGGCATGATGGATCCATGTTCTCATTCTGTTTACGCCAAATTCTGACTCTACCATCTGAATGTCTCAACAGAAATCCAGACTCATCAGACCAGGCAACATTTTTCCAGTCTTCAACTGTCCAATTTTGGTGAGCTTGTGCAAATTGTAGCCTCTTTTTCCTATTTGTAGTGGAGATGAGTGGTACCCGGTGGGGTCTTCTGCTGTTGTAGCCCATCCGCCTCAAGGTTGTGCGTGTTGTGGCTTCACAAATGCTTTGCTGCATACCTCGGTTGTAACGAGTGGTTATTTCAGTCAAAGTTGCTCTTCTATCAGCTTGATCAGTCGGCCAGTGACGGCGCTACACCGGGGCTAGGGGGGGGCTACAGCCCCGTCAGAATTTTGAATAGCCCCGGTTTAGCCCCCCCAAGCAGTTGAGAATCAGATGGACCGTTTTTCGATAAAGAATACAGAGTTAATACGTTAATACGACGACGAAGTGACTCCGCAGGATTTGTGACGCACAATGCGCATTAATGGCGCACTTACTGACGACCATTGTCGTTATTGTGAGCGTGTACACAAATAAAAGTAGACAATCTATCATTTATAATTATGTCTCACAAGTACATTTATCTGTATGGCCAAAAATGACTATTCCCGCTGTCATGAGAAAAAAAAAACCATCAGAACATGCCACCGCCTTCGTCGACCAGAGGGTTAAAGAAAACGTATAGCCTATTTAGTTTCATATTTATGTTTAAATAGTAGCCTATGTTATAGAGCCCTGCATTTCTGCCCGAGCCCGATGGGCCCCGACTTTTTTACGCCCCTAGGGCCAGGCTTAGGGACAATTTTCCCGTCATACCTCAAAAGTGGGCCAGGCTTCGGGCCTTTTTAGGCTTCTCCTTAATTTTATATTTTAGACATTCAATAATTAAAAGAAACAATGAGACATGCTGCGCTGGTGGAAACAACATGTGACCATGATATCACGAGTCCGCAACTGTCAAGACTGACTCGCACAGTGTTTAGAGGACAGCGCTATGCAACACGCATCGCAGCAAATGAGTAAAGCAAGCCAACACGCAAACTGCCGCAAGTGAAACTGAAAATAAGCTAAGTCTTAGATGCTCAAAAACACAACAATCTTCATTAAAACTAATGAGACTAAAGGGTCTTACCAGTGCTCAGGTCGCTCGTTCTCATAATGCGGTCTTTGATGTTGAAATGAGCTGATGAATAAAATGCTCATATCGGTTGCTTTCGTTGACATGAACTCCGTTAAATGTGCATATAGCACGGGAATTGAAGATCAGATTTATATTAATTTCACGGAGAGGTAGGTAAGACAACCAGCATATTTTTTTTTATTTGTATTATTTGTTTAGATTGTGTAGCCCGTTTCATTAGCGCACCGTTGCGATCGGCCTGCCTCATCTTGTCAAAAATGCCTTTTTAAAATTACCTTTTTACAATGACAAGTCAAGTGTTGATTTCAGAGGCTAAAGCGTAGGGTTAACTCACTGTCGGCCGCTGGCCGTTTGGTCGTCACTTTAAAGAACAAAAACTTTAATTTAACAAACAAAAAAATGCTTCAAACATTTGTCTAAATTAACTTAATAAAGAAACAAAACAAAATATAACTACTTTGACATTAAAAACAAAACTGAACTATTTTAATGGCTGCAACTAATGTGTAATAGGGAGGATAAAAAAAACTTGGGTCAGGGCTGGGCTAGGGCCTAGTTTTGAGGCCCGTGCAGGGCTCTACTATATTATAATTTTTTTTATTATTTCATCTATGTTAAAAAGTGAACAGCTTGAGCAAGATCACTACATCATAAGACATATCATAAGATGCCCAATATGTCGGGGGACATGGATCAGACATGAATTTGACTTCATTACGTTTTGTTTTGCAGAAAGCCTTTCTTTAAAGTGAATTTCATTTTGTTTTAATTGTATCTTTACTTTAAACAATAAAGAAGCAAACCAACCTTGAATGTAGGGAATGGATTATCGTGCGTAACGAAACCTGCCTGTTTCCGCGGCCTTTAAGACGTCTTTCTGTTTTTAATAGCCTACATTTCTTATAGATCATATTTGTTGTGTGTTTTTTTTAATAAGTGTGCAGCACATATAGGCTATTCATCTAAAGGCAATCGCAATCTTAGCACCCCCACATATTGGTCTAGTCCCCCCTTAGCACCGGTAGAGAAAAAATGTTGGCGCCGTGCATGCAGTCGGCCCATTCTCCTCTGACCTCTAGCATCAACAAGGCATTTTCGCCCACAGGACTGCCGCATACTGGATGTTTTTCCCTTTTCACACCATTCTTTGTAAACCCTAGAAATGGGTGTGTGTGAAAATCCCAGTAACTGAGCAGATTGTGAAATACTCAGACCGGCCCGTCTGGCACCAACAACCATGCCACGCTCAAAATTGCTTAAATCCCCTTTCTTTCCCATTCCGACATTCAGTTTGGAGTTCAGGAGATTGTCTTGACCAGGACCACACCCCTAAATGCATTGAAGCAACTGCCATGTGATTGGTTGATTAGATAATTGCATTAATGAGAAATTGAACAGGTGTTCCTAATAATCCTTTAGGTGAGTGTAAATGCTAATGCTACACTTTACGAAACTAAAAAACTTGGTATGTGTCATCAGCACCATGCCTTTAAGGTACTTAAAAGGTTTCGAGACAGCGTCACCATGTGGCCCATACTTATAATGATAAGGCCTCTTGAGGCTATATCTCTGCAATGACATATTGACACCATATTGACACCCTGCTTTGACAACATATTTACACCAAACTTTGCATGTGTCATTGTTCCCTTATTCTGACCACATCACATCAATTTCGTAACTGTGCCACCTATTGGTCGAAAGTGATAAACAATTAAATCATTATAACTGACTGACATTTTACTTAAAATTATCTTAATATGTCTTTAATGGCTCATTGTTGCAGTTGGTATGACACTCCCAGCCATTTTGGCATGTCTTATTGTCTTCTTTTCACTTGGCCCCGACAATTGCTGTTTACAGCTATATTTTCATGTTGTGTTTTTTTGTAAGGATGTAAGGATTTGTGGCATCAATCGCTTTTGTATTGCCAATGTGAACAACATTGACTAAATTTTGACTAAATTGTACAGCTTATAACTCATACAGAATGAGTTTTGAAAATGTAAAAATGCAGAACGTTTTGTGTGACGGGTAGGGTTAGTGTAAGGGGAGAGAATATACAGTTTGTACAGTATAAAACCATTATGTCTATAGTTTATTATATGTCATATGTTATATTATTATGTCTCTATATTATAGTCCCCGCAAAGATAGTGAACCAGACATGTGTGTGTGCTTGCGCACATAGTGTAACACGTACCATTCTGATGAAGTAAAATAAAATACAAAATTTGCTCATAATGACCGAAGATCACCAGAGGGCTAAAAAAAGGAATATTTGTAATAAAAAAAAAAAATACTTTAATAAAGCTATTGAACATAGATGTAGTGCACACATGTCGACCTTTAGTGCTCTCATGTCGATCTTTTGTGACAACATGGCCCCAAATGTCACTGTAACGTTTGAAGACGAAGATAATTAGAAGATATAACAATAACACTGCGAAACAGTGTGTACAAGCACAAACAATACAGGACACAGGCCAGAACACAAGCAGGAACTAAATACATGAAGATGATTAACACAAAGATAAAACATCTGCAATGATCGTTAGTTTCCATGGTGACTGATGAGTGGCGGGAATACGGAACAGAGGAACACATGTGATGACTGAAAACCAAAACAAACAGAACATGACTGTGACATAACGCCCCCTCCAGTAGGCGTCTCCTCGCTCCGTGGAGACAGCACACACTGGCAGGGGGAGGTTCTGGAGGTAGACTGACGACCGGGAGGAGGTCCAACAAAAAGGTCCAAGGAGGTGAGGAAAGTGGGAGGATCCATGGGATGGCCTTGAACAGGGACATGCGGCCCCAGCCCGGAATGTGCTCCAAGGCGGCGTCCCAGGAGGGAGGAGCCATGGTGGAGTGATGTACGACGTCACCTTGGGGACGACTGGAAGTGATGGAGGTGAAGCCCACCATGCAGATAGAGAGCCAATGGGGTGGAGAGAGATCGTAGACCTCACCGGCCGGGACTGAGCCGTAACGATGACCCCCTGAGGTGGAAGCGGGGATCCGGAGGACAGAGGTGGAGCTGGAACGATTGAGGGCGGAGGCAAAGCCTGAGGGAAGGCGGAGGCAAAGCCTGAGGGAAGGCGGAGCTTGCCGAAGGGGTGGAGAGCTGGAGAGTAGCGAATGGCCCGCAAGTCCACAGCAGAGGAATGGCGATGTCTGACCCAGGTGGAGCTGACGTACCGAGGGAGCCCTGCAATGCCGAATGGCTGATGGTCCACGCTGGAGCCGAGGGAGGAAGGAGTGAAGGCGCAGGAGCCAGGGTGACAGGTTGAGGTGGAGCAGAGCACTCAGAGGCAGGAGGCGGCGCTACAAGCTTCAGACATCAAGCACAGAAAATACCGGACACAGGACAGAACACAAGCAGGCACTAAATACAATGAGATGATTAACACAAAGATAAAACATCAGTGATGATCGTTAGTGTCCATGGTGACTGATGAGTGGGGGTAATACGGAACAAAGGAACACATGTGATGACTGAAAACCAAAACAAACAGAACATGACTGTGACATAACACCCCCTTCCAGTAGGCATGTCCTCGCGCCGTGGAGACAAGGAGGATGAGGGGATGGTCGAGGGATGGTTAAGAAGGGTGGTGAAGGGATGGCACAGACTGGCAGGAGGAAGTTCTGGAGGTAGACGGATGACCGGGAGGAGGTCCAACAAAAAGGTCCAAGGACGTGAGGAAAGTGGGAGGATCCATGGGATGGCCTTGAACAGGGACATGCGGCCCCAGCCCGGAATGTGCTCCAAGGCGGCGTCCCTGGAGGGAGGAGCCATGGTGGAGTGATGTACGACGTCACCTTGGGGACGACTGGAAGTGATGGAGGTGAAGCCCACCGTGCAGATAGAGAGCCGATGGGGTGGAGAGAGATCGTAGACCTCGCCGGCCGGGACTGAGCCGTAACGATGACCCCCTGAGGTGGAAGCGGGGATCCGGAGGACAGAGGTGAAGCTGGAACGAACGAGGGCGGAGGCAAAGCCTGAGGGAAGGCGGAGCTTGCCGAAGCCGAAGGGGTGGAGAGCTGGAGAGTAGCGAATGGCCCGCAAGTCCACAGCAGAGGCATGGCGATGTCTGACCCAGGTGGAGCCGGCGTACCGAGGGAGCCCTGCAATGCCGAATGGCTGATGGTCCACGCTGGAGCCGAGGGAGGAAGGAGTGAAGGCGCAGGAGCCAGGGTGACAGGTTGAGGTGGAGCAGAGCACTCAGAAGCTGGAGGCGGTGCCACAGGCTTCAGACATCCAGGTGGTGATGGCTCCCAGCGGGTCCGAGGGGTAGCCGCGCCACTGAGAGGAGGCTGAGGTGAAGCTGAGGGACTGATGGGAGGTAGCGACGACTAGATGATAGGAGTGGCTGAGTGCTGAAGAGGAGACTGACAAACAAAGAGACCGATGACAGAAATGTGGTCCATGATGGCAGTTTGGAGAGGTGGTGGGAGAGGGAGGCTTGGTGGGGTTAACAAGACTGAAGAAGATGATTCAGATTCCAGACAAGAAGAAGGGGCTCAGGAAATTTGTCTTACCGCTGGAAAGTCCATGGTGCACGCAGGGGTGAAAACAGTGTGCACAAGCACAGACAATACCGGACACAGGACAGAACACAAGCAGGAACTAAATACATTGAGATGATTAATACAGAGATAAAACATCTGTGATGATCGTTAGTGTCCATGGTGACTGATGAGTGGGGGGAATACGGAACAAAGGAACACATGTGATGACTGAAACCCAAAACAAACAGAACATGACTGTGACAGTCACTCTGTCCCTTTTTTCAAAGAAAAAGGACATTCGAAAGCTTCAATGAAATAGTAACAAAGTAAATATGTAAACAACAACAAAAAAGCTTTAATGTTAAAAAAGATCCGTC
Source organism: Romanogobio albipinnatus (assembly GCA_023566225.1). Classification (NCBI taxonomy): domain Eukaryota; kingdom Metazoa; phylum Chordata; class Actinopteri; order Cypriniformes; family Gobionidae; genus Romanogobio; species Romanogobio albipinnatus. The sequence continues at coordinate 4,677,378 of CM042248.1, read as the reverse complement.
TATATTAAACATAATACATGTACATTTAATGTCATGTCATTTTTGGACAACAAATAATACAAATACTATTCAGCATGGAGTGCGTGATGAAGGGTGGATGTTGGCACAGCTTGGGCAGAGAGTGCTGGTGAGAGGAGAGCTCATCCTTCTGCCCTCCTGCTCACAGTGAAGGACCTTCTGTGTCAGTCGTAGGCGTTGACGGGCTGGCGTGACCATCAGAGACTGTGTGTGTGTAGACACTAATGCCCTTGTTAAGCAGTGAACAGATGGGTGCGCAGCAGGGGCATGGTATTTTTAAAGTACATTTTGAAAGGGTTTCCCTGCAAACGCCTTAGCTGATGATTTTGAAATTGTGACCTTTGCAGGTCACTTTACGGATTCTTCCAACAGGCATAGATGGAAAGACTTTGTACTGTATATTATCCCAGCATATTTTGCTATGGCAAATGTGTCTTTCATTGTGCTTACATTTGCTCATGCTGTTGATAACAGGCTCTGTGAGTGTTTTTGGTTCAACAGTTAAAGTGTACAATTTCTGTAAAGGTATTAGTTGATGTTGGCATGCAAACATGTTTGTTTTATCAAGCTGAACCAGTTTTCAGTGCCAATCCCTTGCCCTCCCTCTTATGTATTTCCTCTGTGCAGTGTAATAATCCCTTCATCATGATGTACAAAACTAAAAATGGAAGCTCAAGATTTCTGTCATGTTTTGACAGAGGAAAAAAAAAATACCAATAGACATCTATAAAGTATAATACAGTTAATCAAACTAGTTACTTAGCTCTCGTGAGTTTCTGACCTTGTACACGTGTTCATGAGCTTGAAGTGGTAGCGGAGAAGGAACATCTGTGTGGCCGGGCTCAGCACTTATCTAATGGTTTGTTGGGGCTTGTTTGCAGATGTGATTCAGCAACTAAATCAAGCTAGAACAGCTGCCACACAAGGGCAGATCATGACCCCACCAGCGCTCGCAGGCCACACAGACACCAGGCGTTCACAGAGATCCAAGCTGTGTCAATCATTTCAGAGAGACTGAAACGAGAAGGCAGAAAAGTGCCCTCTGGCTTTGATTTTTAGCAGCTCATTGAGAACACAATGAGCTCAAGGAAGGCAAAACATATTATATTATGGTTACACCTGGAGAGATTTACTCGGAAATATTTTATTTTACCGCAATATTTCCTAATTAAATTTCATAATGAATGTCAGATGAAATGTAAAGTTAGTGTATTGGCTGAATAACTTGGTTGATTGACTGACTACATTTTGTATACAAAAAAGTAAAGACTATCTGAGGTCTCAAGGTCCCACCCCTTGCTAATGCGCCAAATGGTTTAGTCCATCTACACGCATGCATTTTGTTTATGCTAGTTAGTTGAGCATCTGGTGGAGTGCAAACTTCTGCTGTAGAAATGTCTTTCTCAAAGAAAGCCAAATCAGGCCACCAACAAAAAAAGGAAAGAAAACAAAATGAGGAGAAACAATTGGTAACTGACTTCTGTTCAAAGAAAGGGGATCACAAACTGGAACACGAAATCTATAGTGCTAAACTGCTTGAATATCTCCGCGACCGTTAGTGCTAAAAATCAACTGAGACAACCCATTGTTGACAAGTTCCCCCCAATAATTAGAAATGGCCAAACTGTCTAAACTCTCAACTCTATTCTTTCCGGTGAAATCACAAAACAAAATGTGTCCATGCTCTTAATATACAATCAATGAACATCTTTGATTTGAATGAAAAAACAAAAAAAACCAATATGAGGGCGGATTAGAACCTGTAACCTTCGACACGGTTTACAAAAAAGGTTCTATATGGCACCAAAAATGGTTCTTGGCTCGTAATCATAGGGGAACCTTTTTCGATTTCTGGTTACACTCGTTACGGTCCGGGTCAAATTGACCCTAATTGGATTCAATACAAATCCCCAAAAATCACACTATGAAAAAACACATACAATCAGGTACAAACAATTATCTTTTAATATCAATACTTTTCACACATTACAAAGAATAAATATCTGAATTTACGATTTATAAAAATACTTTTAACCACTATTTTTAAAATTGGCCCTTGGGACACTTGCCTTTATACATTTAGAACAATAATATCTTAGTCTAAACCTAAAGTAATCTTGACCAACTACAGGGAGTGCAGAATTATTAGGCAAATGAGTATTTTGACCACATCATCCTCGTTATGCATGTTGTCTTACTCCAAGCTGTATAGGCTGGAAAGCCTACTACCAATTAAGCATATTAGGTGATGTGCATCTCTGTAATGAGAAGGGGTGTGGTCTAATGACATCAACACCCTATATCAGGTGTGCATAATTATTAGGCAACTTCCTTTCCTTTGGCAAAATGGGTCAAAAGAAGGACTTGACAGGCTCAGAAAAGTCAAAAATAGTGAGATATATTGCAGAGGGATGCAGCAGTCTTAAAATAGCCAAGCTTCTGAAGCGTGATCATCGAACAATCAAGCGTTTCATTCAAAATAGTCAACAGGGTCGCAAGAAGCGTGTGGAAAAACCCGTGAACTGAGAAAAGTCAAGCGTGCAGCTGCCAAGATGCCACTTGCCACCAGTTTGGCCATATTTCAGAGCTGCAACATCACTGGAGTGCCCAAAAGCACAAGGTGTGCAATACTCAGAGACATGGCCAAGGTAAGAAAGGCAGAAAGTCGACCACCACTGAACAAGACACACAAGCTGAAACGTCAAGACTGGGCCAAGAAATATCTCAAGACTGATTTTTCTAAGGTTTTATGGACTGATGAAATGAGAGTGAGTCTTGATGGGCCAGATGGATGGGCCCGTGGCTGGATTGGTAAAGGGCAGAGAGCTCCAGTCTGACTCAGACGCCAGCAAGGTGGAGGTGGAGTACTGGTTTGGGCTGGTATCATCAAAGATGAGCTTGTGGGGCCTTTTCGGGTTGAGGATGGAGTCAAGCTCAACTCCCAGTCCTACTGCCAGTTTCTGGAAGACACCTTCTTCAAGCAGTGGTACAGGAAGAAGTCTGCATCCTTCAAGAAAAACATGATTTTCATGCAGGACAATGCTCCATCACACGCGTCCAAGTACTCCACAGCGTGGCTGGCAAGAAAGGGTATAAAAGAAGAAAATCTAATGATATGGCCTCCTTGTTCACCTGATCTGAACCCCATTGAGAACCTGTGGTCCATCATCAAATGTGTGGCAGGCTTTTGAGTGTCCTTGCAAAGAAAGGTGGCTATATTGGTCACTGATTTGTTTTTGTTTGGTTTTTGAATGTCAGAAATGTATATTTGTGAATGTTGAGATGTTATATTGGTTTCACTGGTAAAAATAAATAATTGAAATGGGTATAAATTTGTTTTTTGTTAAGTTGCCTAATAATTATGCACAGTAATAGTCACCTGCACACACAGATATCCCCCTAAAATAGCTAAAACTAAAAACCACTTCCAAAAATATTCAGCTTTGATATTAATGAGTTTTTTGTGTTCATTGACAACATGGTTGTTGTTTAATTATTAATGTTGTAAAATTAATCCTCAAAAATACAACTTTCCTAATAATTCTGCACTCCCTGTATATAGCATTTTAAAGCATTCAGACTCTAATTTTCACATTTGGTGACTAATTTTCAAAAGAGATGATAGAGCAGTAGATAAATAGCGATAGATTCATTTGTGATGCGGTGCCAAACTATAACGCACGTTTTGACTCTTACCATATGTTTTTTTTAATATGCATTTTAGAGATTGAATTCAAATCAAATATTAACAATACTGCCCAAACTACTTCTGAATAGGATGTCTGCTTCATAGATATTTTGAAAAGTATGAAAATATAATGTTCAGATCACTCAAACCATATATGGAAACCGAAGAGTCTACAAAACGTTGGTACTGCGCACAAAAACATCAACCTAATCAACCTAAAATTTGGCACAGAATTTGTTCAGATATTTAGCTTTGATTTTCTTGACATTTTAGAGTTGAACATGTTTTGTAAAATGTATATTTTATATAAAATATAAAAATATATGTTAAATATATTTTACATGTTCATAAACTTCTATAACTTGTTTTAAACTTTACTTTTACGGCTTATACAGTGATGGCCGATTTCAAAACACTGCTTCATGAAGTTGTTCATCTCAGCAAGACACTGGCACTTCAGGACAAGAGTTGAAGAGCTCTGACATACAACAAAGTGTTTTGTATTTTCTGTCTGTACAGTTTGAATAGCTCTCCTATATGGGTCAAATTGACCCACAAACAGCAAGAGTGTATGCAGTTTTGATATATGCACATTTCACAATGTATCAGCATGTTGAAACTTTACATGCATGTTAATGACCCTAAATGAGAAAAGGTCACACAATTTCAAGAAAAACAATGTAGGTTAGATAGTATTTCAGATAGATTGAAAAAAATAAATTATAGCTAATTTTTACTATTTGTGGCATACAAAAAATACTTCTGTATTGAAAAAAATGGGGAAAAGCTATTTTTTTTTAGCTTCATAGGTTAGTAAAAAGCTAAAATAACAAAATAGAACATCACGAACGTAACAGTCCTTTTGTGTGTATATGTCAAAACACATCAGCGTGTCGAAACTTCGCATGCATGTTCATGACCCTAAATGAGAAAAAGTCACAAAATTTAAAGAAAAAAAAAAACATAGGTTAACTGATATTTCTGACAACTTAAAAATCAAAACGGGTCAAATTGACCCGCAACATAACAAGGGTTAAGTCAAGTCAAATCAAGTCAACTTTATTTATATAGCGCTTTTAACAATGCCGATTGTTTCAAAGCAGCTTTACAGTGTTAAACAGCAAAATAATGCAGCATAATTTTATTCAGCCGTATAGCCATTCTGGAGAAAATGGTGATGTCATCAGTTCATTTCAATTATCATACAGTGACAGTGTGGTCTTTAGATCAGTAATTAGATCAGTAATTTAGTTTGTATGGTTAATTTAGTTTAATAATTTATTTAATAATAATAGATTTATTTGGATATTTATAGGTGAGAGGTGGTGGTCCAGTGGGTTAAACCACTGAACTGATATGCAGAAGGTTGCTGGTTCGATCCCAGTGGTCACCACCAGTGTGTCCTTGAGCAAGGCACTTTACTCCATGTTGCTCCAGGGGGATTGTCCCTGTACGAAGGGCACTGTAAGTCGCTTTGGATAAAAGCGTCTGCCAAATGCATAAATAAATATAATTAGTTGAAAAATGTTGTGTTAAGTGCTATATAGCACCAATTTTGGTTCTTCAGAGGTGCTATATCACCCTAGTCAAAGAACTGGTGAAGAACCTCTGAAGTCTCAAAAACTTTTAAACGTTGTACGTTTTTAAGATTACATATGATCTTTATATTCTCATGCCATTGTAAATACTGTGGATCTATCCCTCACAACCTCATTTTCATCAGCCTAAAATTAATTATGTTTTCTACCCTGACTAAGTGGTCTATAATCGATCAACTGCTTGCAGTTCACACTTGCTCATGTTTTTATGTAACTAGTGATAGGAGAAACAAAGCTTTTTGAAACTGTGAATCACTCTCAAAACACCACAGACTGGCGACACCTGCTGGTCATAATGGTGTAATACTGACCCGAGATCAGGTAAAGCCATTAGACACTCATGTTCATGGGTTCACCAGATCAACACTGTGTTTTGAAATTTGGGGATTTTAAAATGTTTCGAAACCAAGGATTGAAAAATCACATGACATTGATTCAAGGTTAGGGATTGATTAGCTCCAAACCACTGGTTAGAAAGAAATAAGTTGTAAATGTTTTGTTTGGTTGCCAGAGCTCTCCACTACAGTATTTGAGTCTTTTAGGGTGCTTTATAAACCCATATGGCTGCTGATGGCCAGTGGATTTATATGAGACTCTGTGCACACTAGAGTGCGTGACCCATAGGGACAGGCTGTTAATTTGGTCTCTGGCATCTCTATGTCTGAGGGCTTTCTCGTCTCTGCAAATCTCAGAAGCTGTGCCAAAGAGAATCCCCAAGCACCACGGGCCAAAATGCACAGTTTTGCAAAGAGGCAGAGCATCCTTTCCCTTATCCATGCAGGCAAAGTCACTGAGTTTTAAGATTGTCTCTGAGTAAAAAAATTATGTTTTACAATAAAATTGCTAGGAATAGCATAAAACCGAGTCAATTACAAAAAAAATGACTTTATCGGTCTCTGAGGAACAGCTTTGATTTTATTCACATTCTTTAGGAAGTAAAAATAGACTTCAGATGTTCTGTTTCCTTTCAGAAGCCCAGTAGCTGAAATTTGTTCCCATGGATTGAACTCGGGAAGGCTTGGGAAGAGAGAATGAAAATACGTTAAATAAATAAATAAATAAATAAATATGACTGCTTGCCTAGTAATCGAATATTCTAATATTTTTAGGTTGTATTCGTGCACAAACTATGACGTAGAGGAGGATGAAAACATAAACTATCATAAACTATAAAGTGTGTAAAAACAACACAGGCACTGGATAATTTGAATAGCTCATTGGAAACTAGCCTGGTCCTACCAGACTCTCGTACATTTCATTTGTACAGAGAGTCTGGCCACTCTCCATTGACAAGCGTTTACTTCCTTGAAGGCGGAAACTCTGTTGAAGTTTAAAACTATTGGATCTGCCCAGAGCCACTCTGGATCTGCCATAACCAATCGCTAACGTTTGGTCGTGACGAATGTCATCTCAAACTAGCGCACGACATCAACGTCATCGTTCTCAGCCACTCCTTCTGTTCGCTGACTGAACCGGTTAAAATTTGATCAGAGAAAACCAGAGAATATACCGCAATCCCAGACGGAGTAATGAAGGAAAATGAAAATTGAGCGGATGTACGTAGCCAGGCTAATGGGAAACTACCAGTGGAAGTGCAAACCAAATGCTGAGAATTTAAGCACATATCTATCTATCTATCTATCTATCTATCTATCTATCTATCTATCTATCTATCTATCTATCTATCTATCTATCTATCTATCTATCTATCTATCTATCTATCTATCTATCTATCTATCTATCTATCTATCTATCTATCTATCTATCATCTATCTATCTATCTATCTATCTATCTATCTATCTATCTATCTATCTATCTATCTATCTATCTATCTATCATCTATCTATCATCTATCTATCTATCTATCATCTATCTATCTATCTATCTCAGAAGTGCATCTCATGAAGCTTCATTTGGCAAGGATATATAGACAGCAGAACACTATATATATATATATATATATATATATACACACACACACTCACCTAAAGGATTATAGGATTATTAGGAACACCTGTTCAATTTCTCATTAATGCAATTATCTAATCAACCAATCACATGGCAGTTGCTTCAATGCATTTAGGGGTGTGGTCCTGGTCAAGACAATCTCCTGAACTCCAAACTGAATGTCGGAATGGGAAAGAAAGGTGATTTAAGCAATTTTGAGCATGGCATGGTTGTTGGTGCCAGACGGGCCGGTCTGAGTATTTCACAATCTGCTCAGTTACTGGGATTTTCACGCACAACCATTTCTAGGGTTTACAAAAAATGGTGTGAAAAGGGAAACACATCCAGTATGCGGCAGTCCTGTGGGCCAAAATGCCTTGTTGATGCTAGAGGTCAGAGGAGAATGGGCCGACTGATTCAAGCTGATAGAAGAGCAACTTTGACTGAAATAACCACTCGTTACAACCGAGGTATGCAGCAAAGCATTTGTGAAGCCACAACACGCACAACCTTGAGGCGGATGGGCTACAACAGCAGAAGACCCCACCGGGTACCACTCATCTCCACTACAAATAGGAAAAAGAGGCTACAATTTGCACAAGCTCACCAAAATTGGACAGTTGAAGACTGGAAAAATGTTGCCTGGTCTGATGAGTCTGGATTTCTGTTGAGACATTCAGATGGTAGAGTCAGAATTTGGCATAAACAGAATGAGAACATGGATCCATCATGCCTTGTTACCACTGTGCAGGCTGGTGGTGGTGGTGTAATGGTGTGGGGGATGTTTTCTTGGCACACTTTAGGCCCCTTAGTGCCAATTGGGCATCGTTTAAATGCCACGGCCTACCTGAGCATTGTTTCTGACCATGTCCATCCCTTTATGACCACCATGTGCCCATCCTCTGATGGCTACTTCCAGCAGGATAATGCCCCATGTCACAAAGCTCGAATCATTTCAAATTGGTTTCTTGAACATGACAATGAGTTCACTGTACTAAAATGGCCCCCACAGTCCCCAGATCTCAACCCAATAGAGCATCTTTGGGATGTGGTGGAACGGGAGCTTCGTGCCCTGGATGTGCATCCCACAAATCTCCATCAACTGCAAGATGCTATCCTATCAATATGGGCCAACATTTCTAAAGAATGCTTTCAGCTCCTTGATGAATCAATGCCACGTAGAATTAAGGCAGTTCTGAAGGCCAAAGGGGGTCAAACACAGTATTAGTGTGGTGTTCCTAATAATATATATATACAGTCTTGTCTTTTTCTGTTTATCGCAGTGACATTGTACTCTAATTTTTTGACAGACACACAGTAAAAGTGTAACTGTGGACCCTGTCTAGTCTCTTGCAATCATTATCACTCATAAAGTGTACATTTGTACTGCTGAAATGTATGTCATATAGATAAAGTGCAGTCTTGATCATTTTTAATCATTGTCATTTAAATCGTAGCCATAGTTTACTTCTGAAAATACTGTCAGAGAAACTGTTATATTGACAACATGACTCAGCATTTTGACTAAGCATCTTGTTTGTGAACAATGACACAACGACACAACGACTTGTCATTCTCATGGCACTGATATGTTCTTTGACATAAATACTTAGCCTACCTTTGAGAGAACTAAGGGTTTTGAGCAAGTTACAGGCTTTTGCAGGAAATGGTGGCTTTTTGTGGTGCTGTTTGGCCGAATTGTTTTGAGAAATGCACTAACTGGTTTGTAAATCTTAAGGATGATCTGAGAAATGTTCCAAAGTGACTGAGAAAAACTGCAAAACGGGAAAAAAAGGAATACATCATCATGACATTTTGACACGTTGGGTTGACAAAACCTTGAAGGTTACAGGCCTTTGATGGATAGATGGATGGACGAGTCTAATAGAAGTCTAATATAAATGTATAGGAAATATAATTGACCCGCATTGACAACTAATTCAACCGTTTTGCATTTAATGACTTATGCAAGGAACTAATGCCTAGCGTTTTGAGGGGTAAGACTACTCAACAGAAGAACCAGTATCATTTTGATCAACATGACATTAGCGATTGATAATGAAACAGCTGACACATACTTGTACACGTTTATGATGCGCACAAGTGACTAGATGATGTGGAGGTTGAACACGTAGTTTTGAGAATTTCACTTGAATTAATATTAATAATTTTTCAGATTTCACATTACTTGAGGACAATTGAACCTTCCTCTCGTTTTAAGTATTAGCAACTTGATTTGGTCGCTATTCTGATGTACTTCCAGTGACAGGGCATTTAATAGTGCTTTTAGGATTATTTTTTATAGGCACAGACATATAATGTCCCGATGTTCCTCCGTAAATTCCTTTTAGGTCATAGTGGACACTTCCTATTAAAGGAAAATCCTGCTCCATAGCCGGTGCTATCTTTAGAATCATGCACTACAGACATGTTATGGGTCTTTCTTATCAGGCCGTGATGGACTAGTCCTAGTCATCTATTGTGAGGAAGCTTCTGGATCCTGATGATAGATTGATGTTTTGGAGCCGTGCCCACTATAATTGAGCCCGCGGACATGTGGCGCTAATGTTCAGTTGAGCGAGGTGATCCTCAGCTTATGTCACTGATCTGCCTCTGCCACATTAATCCTCTTAAAAGAACCATCCTGATTCCAAACCAATCCCAAAATCACCTGCTGTAGATCGGGGGTAACCCAATGCAACCACATTGCACATTTAGTTTGCTCCGGTTAGTGGCTCAATGTGGCTACAACAAATGTAGACATTTAGAAAATGTTTATTTTATGCTATGTTATGTATTTATTAATTAATTTTTTTCCAACATGTAGCAACAGAAAATATAATGTACTGTTTAAAATTATTTTTACTGTGCATTTTCAGTACAAAATTTGCTGTACAAAATTAATGTTTTTGATGACTATGCTGTTAAACTGCGTCTACCTCATGGGATGGTTATAATCACATTCCCCTCAAGTCTTCAATCTATTAATAACACAGACAAAATTGTTCAAAGGACAAATGGCATTCTTTGGGATTTACATGCTTAGCCTTTAAAATGGCTTTTGACTTTCACATTAATTTTCTTTTGAGTGACAGAGATTGATTGAGGAATTGTAAGCATGCTTGTTATGGAAACATTCTGCTTGTGATGTGCAGTTCAAACCTTTAAAGGGTAATTTTCCTTGATCTTCTGACGTATAAGAGGTCATTTTAAAAACAAGACGAGATGCCTTACACGTCTTGTAATCCTAATCTTGAAGTTGGAAAAACACAGTCTTTACATTGCCTTCCTTGTGATCCTAACATTAAAGGCAGATTAGGATGATTTGTTCCAGAAACATTTTTTGTTATGCTGGTTGAATGTCTTTTCACATCCTGATAGCAGTCACTAAGTTAAGTGGTCTAAATGTATTTATATGTTTATATTGTCTGTGGAAGGCGTAGGACCATAAAATCCAATTATTGCATTTGGTCTGATGTCCCACCTGCCTGTCAACATACTGTATGTATTTCCATACCTCCATAAACCTCGGCACACCTGCTCGCGCAGACATCACACGTCATCGGCTCATTTCATGCTATGAGTTAGACAGACGTCAGTCACCGAGCACTGCAACTAAAACAGCCGCCGCCTTTTACAGTTCCTCCTGAACCAAAACAATGAGCTTATGCTGCGTTCACGCAGTAACTACTGTAATTTGGAAGAGATACTAGAGCCATGCATGGGCCTCAAATCTAGGCCCTTGCCCGAGACGCTCAGGCCCAAGCCCGGCCTGTGTCCCGCAGCTTATCAGAATTCTCAGGTTTGTTGGGACGAGTACACTATGAAGATGCACTTTGGGAGTAGGCTTAATGACAAGCTGCTCCAAATAATGCTTGTGGGGAATGACAACTGCTCATTATTTGAATACATCGAGTATGCCCTGTGTGTGGCTGGTTCTCCACTTATTGTAGAGGAGGAAGCCCGCTCCGAACCAGCTATGCTTGCCCCAACCCTGTCTGCCCAAAATCCTCCAGTTGACCTCACAAAGCCAAATCCAGAGCCCAGTCTGCTATAAACCCCTGGCATGGACATTATGCCAGCCCAACGCAGACTGGGAGCTCATGCCTGCCGTAATACATGAGACAGAACATGAGACAAGGACAGGGCCTACCATCGCCCGAGAGCCCGAGCCCCAATGTGAGTCTGACCAGGTGCAAGAGTCGGCACCACCGTGTATCGCAGTGGGACTTTTGGTGGGATACGAGGAAATGGAGGAAAACCCCCAACCACAACAGAGCCACTGTGGGTGAGCTCTGTGCAATATAATTATTATGAGGAATTGGATATGGACATCTCCAGTCCCCGTCCAGCACAAAGTTTTCAGTGTTGTCATCGCCACCGCTAGCCCCGCCCAGCTCGAAATCTTCTGTGTCTTCATCACTGGTCCTGACCAGCATAAATTTAGTTTCATCACCCTGTATCAAGTCTTTGTCATTGATCCCACCCAGCCTCCCTCTCCCACATCATGATTCAGTTGGTCCGTCAGCCCCATCTCTGCTGCTTCCATCCAGCCCCTCGACTTCTCCTCTAACACCATTCTGTTGTATGGATAAGCCTCAGATCTTCTGGTCTCCAGTGTCGCTCAAGCAAGAGGATCCCCCAGCTCCGCTGAGCCCATCACTCCATCTGGGTCCGTTGACCCGTCGCCTCCACCTTGGCTTCTCCCTCCCTCAGCTCCACCAGATACCATCATCCTTAAGGCTCCACCGGGTTCCCTCCACCATGGCTCCTCCCTCCGTCGACTCCACCGTGGGCTTTCATCCTGGCTACTCCTCCTATCCTCGCCTTCCTGGCTCCTCCCACCATCATCACCACCTCGGTTTCTCCTTCTGGCATCGGTTCCTGTCCCCCAGTCCTTCACCAGCCCCTCGCTACCTCATTAGCTGCCTCCTAAGTTATTCTATCGTGTGAGACTACACCTTCCCGGGGGTGGGCGTTCTGTCACAATTACTTTCATTTCATTTTCAAGGACTTTTAGTTTGCTCATCTTTTGTTACCTGTCTTTTGTGTTCCATTGTTCCCACCAGTAATTAGTCTCCTTGGTTACTCATTAATTAGATCTCACCTTTTAGAATTCAGTTCGTCATCTTGTATATTTAGGCCCCTCTGTTCCTTTGATCGGTATAGTTGTGTTTGTGCATGGCACGCTGTTTTGTTTGTATTTCAACACTCTTGAAGTAATATTTTATTTGAATGAAATCATCTATTTTGTTCATCCTGAGGCACTTGGGAGTAATAGTATTTTTACCATACTGTGTCACTATTGATTTGTCTGTTATAGATCATTTGATATGTATTTATACTGCAGTGATAGTTGTAATTTGCTGTTCTTTCATTTGCGTCTGCATTTATGGGGTTAATGCGTTAGATTATTATCGGATACAGCAGACAGAGTGTAGAGAACACTGCTTTTGTTATTACTTTGATCAAAGCCATTCACTGTAATCCTGAATAAAAGCTTCAGTGAAGCGACAGCTTAATAGCTTATTACTTCTAAATTAGGATGGTTTTTATGTAAAAATCTTGATAACATTTTAAGTGGACTTCAGAGAACATCATAAAAAGAAAAAGAAAAATGCAGTTCTTGACCCTTTTAGGCTTTGTGGAAATGAGCACCTGTTTAACAACCTGTCACAAAGAGATGGACCATCTTTGACACTGCATTTTAAAGGACCTGGTTTAAAAGTGTAATATAAGTCACTGTTTGCTTTAATGACCAGACAGAGAGGAATTGATGAAAGCATGTGTTGTTTGGACTGCAGCCCACAAGTCATTTATCATGTCACATTACAGCGGCTCTGGTCAGTGTATAATTAATCTCTCTTAACAAGAACAGACCAGACATGGATAGTTACAGCAGAGCGCTTTTAGTCTTTTATGGATTCTCATTTTCACTATGTATTCACTTAGGTGTATTAAATATAGCTCAAAGCATTTTGTCCTTTGAATACTTCACTGAGTGGTTGCTAGGGTGTTGCTAAGCAGTTGCTAAAATGTTTTGAGGGGTTGCTAGGTGGATGGATTCTGAATGGTTGCAAGACGGGGGGGGGGGTGTTGCTAGATAGTTGCTCATTTGTTCTACAGGAGTTGCTAGGTGGATGATTTGATTTTCTGGTTGGCTGCAAGGCAGTTGCTTGGTAAATGCTAGGGTATTCTTGGTGGTTGCTAAGTGGTTAATAAAGTGTTATAAGTGGGTCCTGGGGCATTGCTGGAATGTTCTAGGCCAGGGATGCCTAATCCTGTTCCTGGAGACCTTTCTGCAGAGTTCAGTTCCAACCCTATCAAACACACCTGAACCCGATAATTAAGATCTTCTGAAACACTTGATAATTACAAACAGGTAATCTCTTCAGGCCAGTAGATCTCCAGGAACAAAATTGGGCATTCCTGTTCTATGCTATAATTACATAGACAAATATATACAAATAGATAGAAAAATAAATAGCAGACAGACGGACAAGATGGATGGATGGATGGACGGACGGACGGACAGCTAGATAGATAGATGGATGGATGGATGGATGGATGGATGGATGGATGGATGGATGGATGGATGGATGGATGGATGGATGGATGGACGGACGGACGGACGGATGGACGGACGGACAGCTAGATAGATGGATGGATGGATGGATGGATGGATGGATGGACGGACGGACGGACGGACGGATGGACGGACGGACGGACGGACGGATGGATTGATGGATGGACGGACGGACGGACGCATAGATAAAAGATAGATGGACGGACGGACGGACGGACGGATGGATTGATGGATGGACGGACGGACGCATAGATAAAAGATAGAAGGACGGACGGACGGACGGACAGATAGATAGATAGATAGATAGATAGATAGATAGATAGATAGATAGATAGATAGATAGATAGATAGATAGATAGATAGATAGATAGATAGATAGATAGATAGATAGATAGATAGATAGATAGATAGATAGATAGATAGATAAGATGATGGACGGATGGACGGACGTATAGATAAAAGATGGACGGACGGACGGATGGACGGACGGACGGATGGATTGATGGATGGACGGACGGACGGACGGACGCATAGATAAAAGATAGACGGACGGACGGACGGGACGGACGGACGGATGGATTGATGGATGGACGGACGGACGCATAGAGAAAAGATAGAAGGACGGACGGACGGACGGACGGACGGACGGACGGACGGACAGATAGATAGATAGATAGATAGATAGATAGATAGATAGATAGATAGATAGATAGATAGATAGATAGATAGATAGATAGATAGATAGATAGATAGATAGATAGATAGATAGATAGATAGATAGATAGATAGATAGATAGATAGATACATAGATAGATAGATAGATAGATACATAGATAAGATGATGGACGGACGGACAGACAGACAGACAGAACAATAGATAGATAGATAGATAGATAGATAGATAGATAGATAGATAGATAGATAGATAGATAGATAGATAGATAGATAGATAGATAGATAGATAGATAGATAGATAGATAGATAGATAGATAGATAGATAGATAGATAGATAGATAGATAGATAGATAGATAGATAGATAGATAGATAGGTTCCTTAAATCTGCAGATCGAATGATGGCACTCCTCTGTCATGTCAGTGTCCTCCACCTGTCTGTTGATGATGGAGTTGATCTGTAAGTGTGGAGGGTGAATCGGCGAGCCGTTGAGTTGTCGTGATCTTTAAATAAGCAGGCTCAGGATTGATGTAATATGTAACCGATCGGTCTGGCGGGTATTGATGCTGGATGATGCAAGGCTCTATTCAGCCATGGTTGATCTACACTCATCAAATGTGTCTGGGCTGCCATCGGTTAGGCGGTGTGTCGTGATGAATATAAAATCTATCGCATGACAGTTAACAGCTGTTTTACAAGGGCGATCAGACGTCTCTCGCTGTAAGAGGTGAGAAGGTGAGCCGCTGACGAGAGATTGGTTACAGCGGTGGCTATATGGACCTCTATTAAAGTGTGATACTTAAAAATCAGACTTTATTTTACTGTTGTGTGATCGCTCTTCGCTCTTGTGTGTTGTGTGCTTTTTTTGTCATTCTATGCGCATGGTGTATCTAAACAAATGTGTGTGTGTGAGTTTGTGTGCTTGCGTGTGTGTGTGCGTAGTTGTTTGCGTAGTGTCAGCTCTAGTTTCTTGGCAGCATAAGGTTACCCAATGCTGACTTTAATAGATTAAGCCACTCTGAACCCAAATGTAGAACAAGCAACAAGCAGAAACAGCAGCCGGACAGGAGACCCCTCTCTCTTGAGAGGTAGGCCTGTATCTGTGTGTGTGTGTGTGGCGTGCATGTGTGTTTGTGCGTGTGTGCATGTTCAGTTAAAAAATGAGTATTAGGCAACATCTGTTCAGACACCCTGTTGAGGAAGTGAATGTTCATTAGGGTCATTTTGTTCTGAATCATCTGTCATTTCAGTGTTTTGTAAATGTGAATGTTGGTTTTTAATATGCTCTGCTATCATACATTTTGAATTAATTTGTCAGATTACTGTTTAGAACTAAAATAGGCTTTTGTTCATTTTCTTTCACCATATTTTGAAACGTTTTTGTATTAATATAGGGTTAAATATGACTTGCGTGAGATTCACTTGCATGATTTAATATTTAATTTGTTAATAATTTATTTTAAGAATTCGTAAGAAATCTCCAGCTAAAGCAGTTTAACAGCCTGGCTGAAGCATTCACGTTTCACAAATAGGTTTAATTATTTTATTTAACTATAATGAAATGTTTTTCAAAAAAATAAAATAAAAAAAAGATCCATATAGTCCAATAGAAAGAACCCTATACAGTGATAAAAGGGTTATTTGCTTAATTTAAGATTAATTTGAAGGTTTTAGTGTGTAGAGATAAATTACAGAATATTACAAAACTAAAATATAGAATAGGGTCATATTTGTTTTGATTTACTTCCATGACTTTCATATCATGTGAAACATCAAAAAAGAAAGATTGAATAAAATATCTAGCTGCTTGTAAAAGATCTTATGTTTGTTTTTATATGCGAGCACACTGTAAAAAAATGATATGATCAATACGTTATGACATACATGATTAAGATTTATATGAGTTATGATTTTTACATTGCTTTAACTCATCGAAATAAGCAATTTTCAACGTTTTTTTAATGTCAGTTTAATGTGATTTATGTTGAAACATCCAAGTTGATTGTACTTAATTTAAGACAGCAACTTTTGTACAGTGATCTCTGATAGCGTACTCTTCTTGTAAATGTTCTGATCCAGCCGAACAGCGCTTGTCTTAATAACGTTTTCTTTTCTCTTCTTGCTTATTCTTTGTGTGCTTGTGTTTTTTCCAAATATAAAACATGTCTCACGCTTTAGATTAGGGTCCAATTCTCACTATTAATGAACTATTAACTATGACTTTTGCCTCAATAAATTCCTAATTACTGCTTATTAATAGTTTATAAGGTAGTTGTTAAGTTATTATTAAGGTATTGGGTAGGGTTAAGGGATGTAGAATATGATCATGCAGAATAAGGCATTAATATGTGCTTTATAAGTCCTAATAAACAGCCAATATCCTAGTAACATGCATGATAAGTAACTAGTTCATAGTGAGAATTGTACCCTAAAGTGTTACCAAAATATATCTGCTATATCAGTGTTTTTCACCCAGTATAACGTCAGCCTCTCTCTCTCTCTCTCTCTCTCTCTTGCTCTGTCTCTCTCCGTGACGCACATGTTCTCTGTTTTCTGGTCAGTGGCAGCTGAGCAGGATGACTCATTTTTGGCATCTTTAATTAAACATCTGTCCACGGCTCTCAAACCACAGCTCCTACTTAAGATTCAGCCTGATAATGCAGGACATTTAGAAATCTCGTACATGCAGGAAATCCGGTTACACTTTATTTTCAATAGTCCACTTTAGCCATTCTACTGACTGTAAGGAACTTTGCAGCTACATGTCAACTCATTCTACTAACCCAAACCCTAACAGTCTACTAACACTCTGAGAATCAGTTGACATGCAGTTGAAAAGCTGCTTGTAGTTAGTCGAGTGGACCATTTCAATCCTCGTGTCCTCGTTTCAATGTAATTATACATTTAAAGGTCCCGTTCTTCGTGATCCCACTGTTCAAACTTTAGTTAGTGTGTAATGTTGCTGTTAGAGCATAAATAATACCTGTAAAATTATAAAGCTCAAAGTTCAATGCCAAGCGAGATATTTTATTTAACAGAAGTTCCCTTTCAAAGCCTACAGCGAACGGCCGGCTTGGACTACATCCTGGTACTTCCTTCATAAATGACGTCAGTAGAACAGTAGAACAGACTAACCTCCGCCCACAAGAATACGCCAAAAAAGGGGGCGTGGTCTTGTTGTTGTCCCACGTGGAGAAGAGGACGTGTCGCGTGGAGAAAAGGAAGTGTTGCGTTTGAGTGTGTTTGTCGCCATGTCGTCGAGACGCTGTTATTTTCATCCCGGAGTCAAATCACCTTTGTTTGGCTTTCCCAGGGACGCTGTAGAGATCATTGAGCGCATACATCTCCCGTTAAGAGGCGTGACCTTTCCACGTGCGCTAAGCTGCTGTCCAATCACAACACAGGAACCGCTGGCACAATCAGAACTCGTTACGTATTTCTGAAGGAGGGACTTCATAGAATAAAGGAACTCATCAGCCGTTTTTAGGACAGTGTAAACAGCGGTGCACAGATGAGTAAATTGTGTTCAAAATACTGTGTTTTTTTACACGTGAAACATGAACACATGTTATATTGCACACTGTAAACACAATCAAAGCTTCAAAAACACACGAAGAACGGGACCTTTAAGTACTGAGTAATATAAATGAACTATGCACTTGCTATAGGGTTAGTGTTAGATTAAGTTTGGCCTAGGGTCAGTTACATGTACTTATGCATAATGTATAGTTATTACTATAGTAACTACATGTAACATGTGTAACAAGGACACTGCGAAATAATGTGTTATCTAAAACCCTTGTAGCGAAAAAATGCACATTTTTAATCTAGTATTATTAGCGCATTGCTCTGTGTTAGCTAATGTGTTCGAAGTGGTTGCTTTTTGGTGATTTCTAGGATATTCAGGATGGTTTCTAGGGTTTTAACCAAGTCAAAATAGATCCATAGTTCATTTCTGATATTGTGGTCTCTTGAATGAATTCAGATCCCTCCTTCAATGCAAGTCTACGGGTAATAAGTCACTTAGAAACGAAAGTAGATTATATCTGTGGTACACATGTGTGTTATGCACTGAAGTTTATTACCGATAGGCTGAGGAGTTTTGAGAAAAATAAATTGTGAAATGTGAGCAATAATAGTGCATGCACCACTAATAATCATTTTGGTTTTGCTAAGATGTTGTCTTTGTATTAAATTGAAATGTCCTTGGTTTAAAACCAGAGATAAATACTGGCCTGTTACTAATGAGGCACGGCAACATTTCCTCTGAACCCAATGCAGGCCAGTGGAATAGTAAGTGAATTAGATGAGGGGCGATTGTTTTTCCCCACAGTCTTGGCCTTTACTGGGCTGACAGTTTCTCTTTCTCTCTCGGCTTCCTTCGCTCTCGACTTCTCTTTCGGCGGCTCTCTTATTCTCCCACACCGCCTCACAGGCCAGGACTCTGGTGTCAAGTGTTTGACAGGGGTTACATTTTAGCTGAGGTGATGTCCGGCCGACTGTTGTGTCAGAGGTGTGTCACCATAGATACGGGAAACGTCACATTAAAGGGTTAGTTCACCCAAAAATGAAAATTATGTAATTAATTACTCACCCTCATGTCGTTCGACACCCGTAAGACATTCGTTCATCTTCGGAACACAAATGAAGATATTTTTGTTGAAAGCTGATGCTGAGAAAGGCTTCAGACAGGCCTCCATAGGGATTCAGTACATTCACACTCACAAGACCCATAAAAGGCACTAAAAACGCCGTTACAAAGTCCATCTCACTACAGTGACTCTACAATAATGTTATGAAGCGACGATAATAGTTTTTGAGCGAAAAAAAAAATCAAAATAACGACTTTATTCCACAAGTTCTGTCTTCCTCGGCCGTGAACTCACGAAGCACCACGACGCATGCGCGAGAATATGGCGCAGAACCGGCGTTCGGACACGTGACCCAGAAGCGAGGAGGAGATTTGTTTACAACGAGCAGAGGAAGACGTGCCGTATCTGAGCTGTTGAATTCTACATTGATCGTGCTTTAGGTCTCGGCGTAGAGCTCAAAATGGGACTAAAGTGTGTATTTCATGGATTCCCGAACGCCGGTTTGCGTCATATTCTCACGCATGCGTCGTGCTGCTTCGTGAGTTCACGGCAGAGGAAGACAGAACTTGTGGAATAAAGTCGTTATTTTGATTTTTTTTCCCACACAAAAACTATTATCGTCGCTTCATAACATTATTGTAGAGCCACTGTAGTGAGATGGACTTTGTAACGACGTTTTTAGTGCCTTTTATGGGTCTTGTGAGTGTGAATGTACTGAATCCCTATGGAGGCCTGTCTGAAGCCTTTCTCAGCATCAGCTTTCAACAAAAATATCTTCATTTGTGCTCCGAAGATGAACGAATGTCTTACGGGTGTCGAACGACAGGAGGTTGAGTAATTAATGACATCATTTTCATTTTTTGGGTGAACTAACCCTTTAAGAACAGCAGGGAACCCGTCCAAATGTCTGGGCAAATGTACGAAACTCGAGTTTGTGACAGCGAGAGGAAAAGGGAATGCAAAGAAGCTTCGCAACCTTTAGCATTTGAGTGTTAATATGAATGGGTGACCAGGTCACATTTACCCCTAAAAAAAATGAAATTATATTTTGCATAAAGCTTGTTTTAGGACTGCATTGTTTAATTATCATGCACAAACATTCATGATAATCAAGCTTTCCAAATTCATGTAATATGTCCCGTTATTTTAAATGGTGTTTTTCTGAAATTATTGTTTAATAAAAATGTTATTATTTATTTAAATTGCATTAAACGTTACAAGAAATACTGACATTGGTGTATAAATACTTTTGGTCCCACTTTCTATTAGGTTGCTTTAACTACTATGTACTAACATTCAAATTAATAATTTGATACAATGCACTCATTGTGTACATTTCAGCTCAATTCACATTTATTTGTATAGCGCTTTTCACAATACATACACTATTTTGACAAAAGTATTGGCACACCCCTCCAAATCATTGAATTCAGGTGTTCCAAATCAGTGCCAGGGTCACAGGCGTATAAAAAAATCAAGCACTAGGCATGCAGACGCTTCTACAAACATTTGTGAAAGAATGGGCCGCCACTGGACTCTAGAGCAGTGAGATGTGTTAGCTGGAGTGACCAATCACGTCTGGCAATCCGCCGGACGAGTCTGGGTTTGGCGGTTGCCTGGAGAACAGTACTTGCCTGACTGCAAGTGTAAAGTTTGGTGGAGGGGGGATTATGGTGTGGGGTTGTTTTTCAGGGCTTGGGCTTGGCCCCTTAGTTCCAGTGAAATGAACTCTTAATGCTTCAGCATACCAAGACATTTTGGACCATTTCATGCTCCCAAATTTGTGGGAACAGTTTGGGGAAGGCCCCTTCCTGTCCCAACATGACTGCATCGGTGCACAAAGCAAGGTCCATAAAGACATGGATGAGCGAGTTTGGTGTGGAGGAACTTGACTGGCCTGCACAGAGTCCTGAGCTCAACCGATAAAACACCTTTGGGATGAATTAGAGCGGAGACTGAGAGCCAGGCCTTCTCGTCCAACATCAGTGCCTGACCTCACAAATGCACTTCTAGAAGAATGGTTAAAAATTCCCATAAACACACTCCTAAACCTTGTGGAAAGCCTTCCCAGAAGAGCTGAAGCTGTTATAGCTGCAGAGGGTGGGCCAACTCCATATTAAACCCGACGGATTAAGAATGGGATGTCATTAAAGTGCCTGCATGTAAAGGCAGGCGTCCCAAAACTTTTGGTAGTATAGTTTATCATTTCAAAGCAGCTTTACAGAAGATGCATGTATGTCGTTATGTATTTCCGAAATGTGCATATACAAATCACACAGTTAGCTAACAATGTATTAATTTAAGGCAGAGACAATGAGCTCATTGAAGCAATGAATGCATGTTGTTAACAAATCATAATGATAACATTTAATATTGTGCATGTGAACAACTGAAGTCTTCATAAGAGGCTGGATCCAAACCGGAGCTGACATACTCTCTAGTTACCTCAGGATGGGCGTCCCGAGATGAAACAGAAAAGCAATGGAAAATAATTAGCATTGCTGCTTTTTATAACATCTAGCAAAGATGATCATGTGCACTTGAGTACAAGGTTATGAAATGCATTATGTGAATGCTTGGCTGAAGAGATGCATCTTTAGTCTAGATTTAAACTGGGAGAGTGATGCCTCAAATGTTATCAGGAAGGCTATTCCAGAGTTTAGCTGTCAAAACGCTCTCCCTCCTTTAGTGGACTTAAATATCCTAGGTACTACCAGAGTCTTGTGATCTTAAAGAGCGTGATGGCTTGTGGGGTGACAGACGATCAGTTAAACACACATGAGCTAAATCATTTAGGGCCTTATAGGTCAGTAGCAGTACTTTATTATTGATACACAACTTGAAGGTGCCCTGCCACACAAACCCGTTTTTACTTTTTGGTCCATATGTCCATATGTGTTTGTGTTATGCCGTGAATGTGAAGATGAACTGCTACCTCCTCTGTCAGCTCTAGCCACTGAAAAGAAACAAGCGGAGAAATCAGGTCAATTACTAAAGCTGGTCAGTCTGACGTGGTGTTGCCTGAGCTTATTATTATTCATGAGCTCGCCCAGTTGAGACCGCGCCCACATCTAGCTCAGTGACAGTTTTCGTATACAGCAAGGATGGCTGAATGTCAACGGGCTAGATTAACGGATTTATTTTCCGATAATTACCAGCGGACAATACATTATCCCGCTTATTACAATGGGTCTTTAAAGCTACACTGTGTGATATTTCCCCCCATCTAGCGGTG
Source organism: Romanogobio albipinnatus (assembly GCA_023566225.1). Lineage (NCBI taxonomy): Eukaryota > Metazoa > Chordata > Actinopteri > Cypriniformes > Gobionidae > Romanogobio > Romanogobio albipinnatus. The sequence continues at coordinate 4,655,039 of CM042248.1, read as the reverse complement.
AAAGGGTATGTGACCATCCAGTAAATATTAGTTTCTGTTCCTCCCAATTCCGATTTCGTTTAAACTCCTACGGTGGCCGATTTAGTCCAAGATTAACATGGCTTCCAGTTCGATCCAGCAATCCCCCTCTTCACATTCGCCATCGAGTTGTAACGCGTGTGTCCGGGTGAAAAATACGGATAGCTCACTCAACGCAACTGGAGTCGATGCAAACACGGAGGCGATTGACATCAAACAGCCCGTTTTACTAACAGTTGGTCAGTACTCTGTGTATCCTTAAATTCTTTTTTTACAACACCGGCAAAGATCGTTTACACTCATCTTCTTCTTCTAACGTGACTTATTCCAGCGTGCGTGCGGACAGGGTTGCCAAGTTTTTACAGCAAAACTCGCCCAACTGCTACTCAAAACTAGCCAAAAACAAGCCCAATAGCTTTCCGGGTGGGGGGGTTCTCCGGGAAAAATGGCATTTGGGGGGTAAAATATGTGTTATTTTGGCACGGCTGCTAAATTTCGCATTCCTGGGTCTGTATATCACATAATTGGGGTCGCTTCAACCCGCGGACTTGGCAACACAGTGCAGTTGAGTTCTGTTGACATTTGACAACTAACGTTATGCGTCGCTCCGTTGCTCTGATTGGTTGTAGGTCTATCCAATTGAGGTCTTTCCTGGTTCGGTTTAAACACACCCCATAATCACAGCCCAACGGAGCAGATCAGACTCATATTCTGACTAGAATTGAGTATGACGACGTCAGGCTACATATTTTCTTGACCTAGTAAAAACTCTAGCCAATAGTGTAATGTTTTAAAAGTGAAATTGCCACGAATTGAAATAAAGTAACCAAGGCTTTTTTTCCATAAAAAAATGTTACAGAGTCCAACTTCAGACATTGCCACAAAAGTAATGAAATAGATAACCAGTGGAGAGATTACAAAATTGGTGTTAAATGATCATATTTTCTTGACCTTTAAGAACTCTAGCAGCTGCAATTTGGACAAATTGTAACTTGTTAAATGAAAATGCTGGAAAACCAGATAGTAGTGCATTACAGTAATCGAGTCTAGAGGTCGTGAATGCATGAACTAACTTTTCTGCATTAAAAAAAGATAGCATGTTCCGTAGCTTAGCGATGTTTCTGAGGTGGAAGAATAACATATGAGAAATGATTTTTGAAAGACAAGTTGCTGTCTAATATAACACCCAGGTCTTTTATTGTAGAGGATGAAGTAGCAGTACATCATTCTTAATGCAAACTGTATTTTAAGAGATTCTGTGTACAGCTTTTCCATCCAATAAGTCTGTAGTAAAGTTTGTGTGATGGGAGGGAAGAAGACAAAGGGGTCGGCTTACTGGAACTCGTACTGGCTTTATTAACTCACAAACATAAAAGGTTTCTCATCAATTTCACTCTTGTCGGTTTCTCTCTCTAGCAGTTCCTCTCTGCTTCTGGTCCCAGCCGAGTTCCAGTCTGTCTCTCCAGCTCTCTCTCTCCCTCTCTCCCGGTCTATATCCACTCTCCACGCCAAATACTGCAACAAGAGAGAGGTGTTCATCATTTGTGTGCCTCCTCCGACTCTCTCTCCTGTCACAGACTTCGCTAAACCACGCCCCCCTCGCCACAAAGTAACACCTGGCTTTTCTGAATTTAATAGAAGAAATCATTCAATATTTTATATCTTTAACATATCTTTATCTGTTATATCCCAGTTTAAATAGACAAAATGGTAGCGGTCTGATAGGTACGATCTAAACCACCTTAATTTCTGTCCCTAAATATAACCAGTGTTATATTGTCGGTCTAAGAGCACTTTATGATCTATAGTGTCGAACGCAGCACTAAGATCAAATAAAACTAGAATTGAGATACAGCCTTGGTCAGAAGCAAGAAGTTGTTTGTCATTTTAACAAGCACAGTTTCTGTATTATGGTCGGGCCTGAATCCAGACTGAAATATATATCGATACACTATATTGCCAAAGGTTTTGGGACGCCTGCCTTTACATGCACATGAACTTTAATGACATCCCATTCTTAATCCGTCGGGTTTAATATGGACTTGCCCACCCTTTGCAGCTCTAACAGCTTCAGCTCTTCTGGGAAGGCTTTCCACAAGGTTTAGGAGTGTGTTTATGGGAATTTTCTACCATTCTTCCAGAAGTGCATTTGTGAGGTCAGGCACTGATGTTGGACGAGAAGGCCTGGCTCTCAGTCTCCGCTCTAATTCATCCCAAAGGTGTTCTATCGGGTTGAGGTCAGGACTCTGTGCAGGCCAGTCACACCACACTAAAAATCTGTCTTTATGGACCGATGCTTTGTGCACTGGTGCGCAGTCATGTTGGGACAGGAAGGGGCCAACCCCAAACTGTTCCCACAAAGTTGGGAGCATGAAATTGTCCAAATTATCTTGGTATGCTGAAGCATTAAGAGTTCCTTTCACTGGAACTAAGGGGCCAAGCCCAACCCCTGAAAAACAACCCAACACCATAATCCAACCTCCACCAAACTTTACACTTGGCACAATACAGTCAGGCAAGTACCCTTCTCCTGGCAACCGCTAAACCCAGACTCATCGATGGGATTGCCAGACAGAGAAGCGTGATTGGTCACTCCAGAGAACACGTCTCCTCTGCTCTAGAGTCCAGTGGCGGCGTGCTTTACCCCACTGCATCCCACGCTTTGCATTGCACTTGGTGTTGTAAGGCTTGGATGAGCTGCTTGGCCATAGAAACCAATTCCATGATGCTCTCTATGCACTGTTCTTGAGCTAATCTGAAGGACACACAAAGTTTGGAGGTCTGTAGCTATTGACTCTGCAGAAAGTGGACCACTTTGTGGCTGAGTTTCTGTTGTTCCCAATTGCTTCCACTTTGTTATAATACCACTAACAGTTGAGCGTGGAATATTTAGTAGTGAGGAAATTTCACGAATGGACTTATTGCACAGGTGGCAACCGATCATGGTACCACGCTTGAGTTCACTGAGCTCCTGAGAGAGACCCATTCTTTCACAAATGTGTGTAGAAGCGTCTGCATGCCTAGTGCTTGATTTTATACACCTGTGGCCATGGAAGTGAATTCAATGATTTGTACGGGTGTCCCCTTTGGCAATATATATATATATATATATATATATATACAGTGAGGAAAATAAGTATTTGAACACCCTGCTATTTTGCTAGTTCTCCAACTTAGAAATCATGGAGGGTCTGAAATTGTCGTCGTAGGTGCATGTCCACTGAGAGAGACATAATCTAAAAAAAAAACCCCAGAAATCACAATATATTTTTTTTTTTTAACTATTTATTTGTATGATACATCTGCAAATAAGTATTTGAACACCTGTCTATCAGCTAGAATTCTGACCCTCAAAGACCTGTTAGTCTGCCTTTAAAATGTCCACCTCCACTCCATTTATTATCCTAAATTAGATGCACCTGTTTGAGGTCGTTAGCTGCATAAAGACACCTGTCCACCCCATACAATCAGTAAGAATCCAACTACTAACATGGCCAAGACCAAAGAGCTGTCCAAAGACACTAGAGACAAAATGGTACACCTCCACAAGGCTGGAAAGGGCTACGGGGAAATTGCCAAGCAGCTTGGTGAAAAAAGCTCCACTGTTGGAGCAATCATTAGAAAATGGAAGAAGCTAAACATGACTGTCAATCTCCCTCGGACTGGGGCTCCATGCAAGATCTCACCTCGTGGGGTCTCAATGATCCTAAGAAAGGTGAGAAATCAGCCCAGAACTACACGGGAGGAGCTGGTCAATGACCTGAAAAGAGCTGGGACCACCGTTTCCAAGGTTACTGTTGGTAATACACTAAGACGTCATGGTTTGAAATCATGCATGGCACGGAAGGTTCCCCTGCTTAAACCAGCACATGTCAAGGCCCGTCTTAAGTTTGCCAATGACCATTTGGATGATCCAGAGGAGTCATGGGAGAAAGTCATGTGGTCAGATGAGACCAAAATATAACATTTTGTTCATAATTCCACTAAACGTGTTTGGAGGAAGAAGAATGATGAGTACCATCCCAAGAACACCATCCCTACTGTGAAGCATGAGGGTGGTAGCATCATGCTTTGGGGGTGTTTTTCTGCACATGGGACAGGGCGACTGCACTGTATTAAGGAGAGGATGACCGGGGCCATGTATTGCGAGATTTTGGGGAACAACCTCCTTCCCTTAGTTAGAGCATTGAAGATGGGTCGAGGCTGGGTCTTCCAACATGACAATGACCCGAAGCACACAGCCAGGATAACCAAGGAGTGGCTCTGTAAGAAGCATATCAAGGTTCTGGCGTGGCCTAGCCAGTCTCCAGACCTAAACCCAATAGAGAATCTTTGAAGGAGCTCAAACTCCGTGTTTCTCAGCGACAGGCCAGAAACCTGACTGATCTAGAGAAGATCTGTGTGGAGGAGTGGGCCAAAATCCCTCCTGCAGTGCAAACCTGCTGAAAAACTACAGGAAACGTTTGACCTCTGTAATTGCAAACAAAGGCTACTGTACCAAATATTAACATTGATTTTCTCAGGTGTTCAAATACTTATTTGCAGCTGTATCATACAAATAAATAGTTAAAAAATCATATATTGTGATTTCTGGATTTTTTTTTTTGGATTATGTCTCTCACAGTGGGCATGCACCTACGATGACAATTTCAATTCCAGACCCCTCCATGATTTCCAAGTGGGAGAACTTGCAAAATAGTAGGGTGTTCAAATATATATATAATTATTTTTGCAAGGAGGAGCATAATTGAGCAGAAACAACTTTTTCTAATATTTTAGACCTTAAATGTAAGATTTGAAATGGGTCTGTAATTTGCCAATTGTACATGTTATTACATTGTACTTATATTTTAAAATACCTGCATATAATTATGTCTGTAATTAATTCCTGCACACTGTTGACCTTTTCCTTCCGCCTTAACTCACCCTTTAATCTACCCATACCACCAAACCTGCCCCTAACCTTACATGTATCCCATCTCAATAGCAGCACAAGTGTTTTGCAATACATCAACACAATAAGTATATTTTTATGTAAGTACATAGTAAAACACCTAATGCAAAGTGTGACCATACTTCTAAAATAGTTAAATTACAATTGAAATAACATATCATTGCTTCTTTTGCATTACATTAATTGTGAATTGGAGGTTGTTTAATTCTCATAAAAACAATGCAGTTGTCAGTCATGTCAACTGTCATGTGCTTCTTTCAAGGATTGTGAAATTTTTATCACTCTCATATTTTTCAGTGTAAAACAGATTCACAGCGAAAACAAAAATAACCCAACAACGACTGACATTTTTGGAAGTGTTGTGATGCTGACACCTCCCAAAATATGTCACCTTCACCAGCTGCTCTCCTCAGGGTTCCACTCAGACCAGTAACTAAGAAACAGTGTGCCTCTCAAACAGCATTTACTGGTTTAGACTGAGTTTTATTAGCAAAAACATGCTCTAACACGTCTTCTTTTTTTTTTTTTGCAGGTCCCAGCACTGTGGATTCTTCCTCAGTTTGTTGACCTTCACCTCCAAATCAAATGCAGAAGAGCACTTGAAATATTGAACCAGTGATTTTGTTCTGGTGAAAGTTGAATTGGGAGGTTGTGTGATATCTGTGGCCACATGACGGTCCAGGCTGGAAGGATAGAGGTGGCGCTAGTTGACTTTGACAGTATGGAGAATACTGACAACGGTGTGGACAACTTCAATGACCCAGACTATCCCAATGAGATGACGGCTTTGACAGTAGAAATGCCAGAGTTTGGGCCTGACAGCACCTACTGCAATGCTGCAAAAGTATCGCCGTATAAAGAGAAGACCCCACAAAATCTGGATGTACTGCAATCACCTGTCTTGCCTCCTCACACGAGGAGAGGGCGTGCTAGCTGTGCTAGTCTAATTTCCAACTGGAAGTTACTTTTGAACAGTGAAGGAACACAAAGTGAGACGATCTTCAGTAAACTGGCCAAAGAATGCTACGAGGACTTGTTTGTTGATAAGCGAGCTCTTGACGATGGTGATCAGAAGGTCATCATTAACATCGCCGGTCTTCGCTTCGAAACCCGTCTGAGGACCCTCAACCAGTTCCCTGACACTCTTCTGGGCGACCCAATGAAAAGAATGGGCTATTTTGACCCGATGAGAAACGAGTACTTCTTTGACCGCAATCGTCCAAGCTTTGATGGGATCCTGTACTACTATCAGTCGGGGGGCAAGATTCGCCGGCCTGCGAATGTACCTTTAGATGTCTTCTCAGATGAGATCAACTTCTACGAGTTAGGACAGGAAGCCATGGACCAGTTCCGCGAGGAGGAAGGCTTTATCAAAGACGTGGAGGTCCCGTTGCCATCCAATGAGTTCCACAAGCAGTTCTGGCTCCTTTTTGAATACCCAGAGAGCTCAAACGCAGCCCGAGGGGTTGCTCTCGTTTCCATCTTCGTCATCGTCATCTCCATCATCATATTCTGCCTGGAGACTCTCCCAGAATTCCGTGAGGACCTGGAGATTTTTCCAACTGCGGGTTTTTCTTTAAACCAAACGCATCCCTCAGGTTCTCCCCCAAGCGCCTCTCCCAAAACCATCACCAGCACCTTCTCCGACCCCTTCTTCATCATTGAGACCGCTTGCATTATCTGGTTCTTCTTCGAGCTCCTGGTACGTTTCTTGGTCTGCCCCAGCAAGCGAGAATTTTTCAACAACATCATGAACATGATTGACATTGTCTCCATTATTCCCTATTTTGTCACTTTGATCACTGAGGTTGTGACCACGACCAATAAGTCCAACACGGGGCAGAGTATGTCCCTGGCCATCCTGCGAATCATTAGACTGGTGCGAGTGTTCCGGATCTTTAAGCTTTCCAGACACTCCAAAGGGCTGCAGATCCTGGGCCAGACACTCAAGGCCAGCATGCGGGAACTTGGACTGCTCATCTTCTTTCTCTTCATCGGCGTCATTCTCTTCTCCAGCGCCATCTATTTCGCTGAGGTGGACGACCCCAAAACCCAGTTTGTTAGCATCCCTGATGGATTCTGGTGGGCAGTAGTTACCATGACCACTGTGGGTTATGGAGACATGTGTCCCATTACACTAGGCGGTAAGATTGTGGGCACTCTATGTGCCATCGCTGGGGTGTTGACCATCGCCCTGCCAGTGCCTGTAATAGTCTCAAATTTCAACTACTTTTACCATAGAGAGACAGATCAGGAAGACAAGCAGCCCATAGCTGAGACAACCGATCAATCTTTAAAGTCAGGGAACAATACAAAATACGGAAGTAGTTCCTCTCTGAACAAGGCAAATGGCAACTGGCAGACTGACAAATCAAAGTATTAAAACCCATATCGAAACATTATCATAGCGTGAATCTCTTTAAACATGTCCAGGTCATATTTCACCCCAAGATCAAGAGATTATACACTTATACAAAACAGTTCTTCTAACCATAATTCATGGAGTGTGTTTTCTTTCTTAAACAATCATGTAGGAAGACACATCTTGGCCATATTCCAGGATAGCAAGTTCATTGAAAATTCATTGAAAGTCTTTACAGAGTGCTGGACCCTTGCATTGCCAGTGCCAGATTTAGATCAGGAATATAAGCACCTTTTGATGGAAATAAATGGTGTGATGTTATTTGCATCAATGTGAAAAAATAAAATAAAAGTTGCCTTAAATTTCAAGTAAAATCAACTGGATGTTTAAGTAATTAATTTACATTAAACTGACTTAAACTGAAATAATTGAATCTTGTATAACTTATAGGTTGAAAACTGCTTAACTTATTTCGATGAGTTAAAGCAATCTAAAAACACTATGTTGTCATAACTTATTGATCATATACTTTTTTACAGCGATCAAGAGGTGCGTCCATTTTTGATTAAGATCTTGTATTGACAATGCAAGAGTCAAGTACTTCTAAAACAAATATGTTTAAGGTATATAAATAAATACTTTACCATTTAAATAATGTTTAAAGGGATAGTTCACCCAAAAATGAAAATTATCCCATAATTTACTCACCCTCAAATCATCCGAGGTGTGTATGACATTCTTCTTTCAGACGAGTAAAATCGGAGTTATATTACAAAAGTCCAGGCTAATCCAAGCATTAGAATTGCAGTAATAGTTGCTCTGTTTTTGAAGTCCATAAAAAGTGCATCTGCCCGTCATATAACTGCTCCACACGGCTCTGGGGTGTTAATAAAGGCCTTCTGAAGCGAATCGATGCGTTTGTGTAAGAAAACTATCCATATTTAAAACTTTATCAAGTAAACTTTTGACCGCCCGCCTTCCCCGTTCAATTTATGGAAAAATTGTTGAAAGTTCCCCTGCCGATGGAAAGACTAACTCAGGTCCGCTCGTCATGACGTCACGCACGCATCTTGAGTTTCACTTTCAACATTCAACACTTTTCCACGGAAGGTGGTCGGCCGAAAGTTTACTTGATAAAGTTTTAAATATGGATATTTTTCTTACGCAAACGCGTCGATTCGCTTCAGAAGGCCTTTATTAACACCCCAGAGCCGTGTGGAGCAGTTATATGATGGACAGATGCACTTTATATGGACTTCAAAAACAGAGCAACTATTACTGCAATTCTAATGCTTGGATTAGCCTGGACTTTTGTAATATAACTCCGATATTATTCATCTGAATGAAGAATGTCATATACACCTCGGATGACTTGAGGATGAGTAAATCATGGGCTGATTTTCATTTTTGGGTAGTAATACATTGTTGTGCATTACAGTAATGAGAATATGGGAATAACTGTAATGCAAATTATGCACAACTTATTGATGGTCTTAAAATAGATATCTTTCCCCTAAAGCAAAAAATCTATATATTTTTTCGTTGAAATATGACATGTTTTGTGAGATTCAGCCAATGAGTTTAATTTTTAGCGCTTCAGTGTTTGCTAGATTTTTTGGGGGGAACAGATGATGAAAAAAGTGACCTAACTTGAATAAAATGAATGCGATAACAGTTTCTCTGAAAACATAAGTAACAGAAATTAGATTTTCATCCGTGTTGCATAATCCAATTATTAAATAATAAATCAACCTATAATCTCATAAACCTGTCCACTATGTGTAATTAAATATGACAGAATTAAATGACAACGGCACTATCATCAAGTGCATTTGGGTGGCTTAATGTTTCCACCAGCAGACCACCGTTTTGGGTAACTTGCAAAACGACGCCTTTGACATTTATCTCTAACATCATTGTCATATTATTGTCTCCATGTATGTTTTTTCTAATATAATTCCAAATTCACAATTTTATCATTTTGTATGTGAAATGATAATCATGGTGTGTTGTGGCACTTTAGAGGAAGCTCAGCCAATGACGAGGAGAAATGTATTTAGAGTTTTCCACTTATAGTCCATATTCATTTCTATGAGCATAACAGTGCCTTTCACTCAAATGGGATGAACCAGGTATATACTGAGTGGAATTGATTTCCTCTTATTAATGGTAAATGTTGACTTGAGTTGAAAGAAATGGACCTATCAAGATTTTCAAGAAAGAACTTTCTTTTGACGGATAAACTCTTGGATGATTTTGCTTACTAATAAGTGAAAATAAATGCCGTTTTGTTTGGAGAGAGAATCAGGGAGCTATGAGCCAAGGTCTCGGTGTATTATACAAGTTGTTTTCCATTTATGGGAATCTTGGTGAGCTGTTTTTCCCAAGACATACAGGATATAAACACATATTTTCATTGTGTTTTTGGTGTTAATTACCGCTGCTATTTTATACTTACCTAAAGTTATGTCATTTTAGTATGAAGGAGAAGTAGTGTGTTATTTCTCTTTTAACAGGTGCAGAAAGAAGTTATTATCGGACATTTATTTGCACATTTTACCTCTATAATGACGGTTCTTTACAGACTAACTAAACATTGTGGTGGTTGTGCTAGAGAATGAATTGTACATTTTAATGAACCCTTTTATTCTAGAATAAGAATTCTAATGAGAACATTCAAAGCCTTTAAAATATATTTTAAAAAATGAAACTTCAGGAACTTGAATATCATGTGCTTAGCCTGACAACTGATCATAGTTGGTCGTACATTTATGACTGTAAATAAGTGACAACATGAAGCCATTTAATGTGTTAATGACTGTGTTATTACTGTATGTATTAAAATTCTACATTGTGTATTTGTTGAAGTGTTTGAAATGCAAATCTCTATGATATGAACCACAGGTGCGATCACTTGAAATCTTGCATTTATCAGCTGAAATAGTGAAATCATTATGCTATGCCAACAGTGACTAAGGCTGGACATGTTGTGTTTTCATAATTTGGAAGGAAAGCTAAGACTTTGCCTATAAGCACTGAATTATTCATTTGAAGTAAAATATGGAAATTGTCCTGCACTGTGTAATATACTGAACCCTATTAAAATGAACAATGTGTAAAGGAATACAATTAAAAGATATTGACTTCATCTAAATGGAGTCTATAATCACAAATGACTAGTCACAAATTTAAACATTGCCTAAAAAGTTTTTGAAAATTGTGGCATGACTGTCCTCATCATAAAAAGAAACATTTAAATAAACAACATAGCATTTCAAATCGAAAAACATTAAATAAATCAATTATCCACTTAGCATACACCGATCAGGCAATACATTATGACAGGTGAAGTGAATAACACTGATGATCTCTTCATCACGGCTCCTGTTAGTGGGTGGGATATATTAGGCAGCAAGTGAACATGTTGTCCTCAGAGTTGATGTGTTAGAAGCAGGAAAAATGGGCAAGCGTGAGGATTTGAGCGAGTTTGACAAGGGCCAGATTGTGACAGCTAGACGACTGGGTCAGAGCATCTCCAAAACTGCAGCTCTTGTGGGGTGTTCCCGGTCTGCAGTGGTCAGTCAAAAGTGCTCCAAGGAAGGACCAGTGGAGAACCGGCGACAGGGTCATGGGCGGCCAAGGCTCATTGATGCACGTGTGGAGCGAACGTGTGGTCCGATCAAACAGACGAGCTACTGGAGCTCAAATTGCTCAAGAAGTTAATGCTGGTTCTGATAGAAAGGTGTCAGAATACACAGAGCATCTCAGTTTGTTGTGTATGGGGCGGCACAGCCGCAGACCAGTCAGGGTGCCCATGCTGACCCCTGTCCACCACCGAAAGCACCAACAGTGGCACGTGAGCATCAGAACTGGACCACGGAGCAATGGAAAAAGGTGGCCTGGTGTGACGAATCATGTTTTCTTTTACATCACGTGGATGGCCGGGTGCATGTGCGTCGCTTACCTGGGGAACACATGGCACCAGGTGCACTATGGGAAGAAGGCAAGCCGGCGGAGGCAGTGATGCTTTGGGCAATGTTCTACTGGGAAACCTTGGGTCCTGCCATCCATGTGGATGTTACTTTGACACGTCCCACCTATCTAATGACAAAAAAAAACTAATTATAAAGATAAATCACAATGAAGTCTGTTACACGTTGGTGATGTTGATGGAAGTTAGCCTATTTTCAGGCGCTGCGTAATATCATTGCGCCGCTGCACTCATGGTACGGCATTACGCAGGAATGAGAGAATAGTTCCTAACCACATCGGTCTAGAAAATCACAACTTTTAATTTTCCATTGGTCTTAGTACACAATGTAACTATACACATCACAACAAGTAAAATGTTGGCGTTATTTTGTCCGTTATTGAGCAGTAGGCTAGCTGGAGCCATTTACCTCCAGTCTTTGTGCTAAGCTAGGCTAGCAGTGAGTGTGTCAGAGTTATGGCACGCACGGAGATGAGAGTGGTATGTATGGATACGGTGAATAAACTAAAGTCCCAAAAAGTTGGCGTGTTCCTTTAAGACCGTGCTTACGAGGATACTTGAGAAAGTGGGCAATATGTGTTTTTGTCCGTTTAAGCACAAAAGAGAAATAAATGCTGAAGCAGCTTTCTGTGCGCATGAGTTGTGTGTGTGTGTGTGTGTGTGTGTGTGTGTGTGTGTGTGTGTGTGTGTGTGTGTGTGTGTGTGTGTGTGTGTGTGTGTGTGTGTGTGTGTGCCACACAGAGAAGATTCACAGACAGTGTGCCAGATACAAGTTCTTATTTATGCGTCTTATCGCACTTTAATGGTTAAATAGCACTTGAATTAAAGGTCCTGTTCTTCGTGATCCCATTGTTCAAACTTTAGTTAGTGTGTAATGTTGCTGTTAGAGCATAAATAATACCTGTAAAATTATAAAGCTCAAAGTTCAATGCCAAGCGAGATATTTTATTTAACAGAAGTTCCCTTTCAAAGCCTACAGCGAACGGCCGGCTTGGACTACATCCTGGTACTTCCTTCATTAATGACGTCAGTAGAACAGTAGAACAGACTAACCTCCGCCCACAAGAATACGCCAAAAAAGGGGGCGTGGTCTTGTTGCTGTCCCACGTGGAGAAGAGGACGTGTCGCGTGGAGAAAAGGAAGTGTTGCGTTTGAGTGTGTTTGTCGCCATGTCGTCGAGACGCTGTTATTTTCATCCCGGAGTCAAATCACCTTTGTTTGGCTTTCCCAGGGACGCTGTAGAGATCATTGAGCGCATACATCTCCTGTTAAGAGGCGTGACCTTTCCACGTGCGCTAAGCTGCTGTCCAATCACAACACAGGAACCGCTGGCACAATCAGAACTCGTTACGTATTTCTGAAGGAGGGACTTCATAGAATAAAGGAACTCATCAGCCGTTTTTAGGACAGTGTAAACAGCGGTGTACAGATGAGTACATTGTGTTAAAAATACTGTGTTTTTTTACACGCGAAACATGAACACATGTTATATTGCACACTGTAAACACAATCAAAGCTTCAAAAGAACACGAAGAACGGGACTTTTAAAGATAACATAATCATATACTGTAGCACATCCAAAGGGTGACAGGAAAAACATTTATTGCATTAAATATTTTTAACACGTTAAACTGATTTTTTTTTTGTTTTTATAAGAGCCTTTTTTCCAGTAACCTACATTCATGTATTTAACTCACATCAGTGTTTTACATTAGTCCAGTCAGAAAGTGTAGCGAGGAGTTATGTGGCGGTCAGGTCTTTGAGGTCCTCCATCTCTCTGGAAACCCCTCTACCTCATTCACTTACTTTGTGTTATATAAGATGTCCTCATTACCGGCAATAACAGGCTAGACTTTCACTGTAACATGAGCAGCTGCTCTTTTTCTCTTTCATCAGAGACAGATCATAGACATGCTTCCCTTTTTTTCCTCTCACATTGTTGCATTGGCTGTATCTGAAATACCCTCATTCACTATAATCTCTATTTACACCACTAATATAGTCCAATGAAGTTGTGAATGAAAGCAAGGGAGAAAAATCGGTCATGAAAGCGTGGTGGAATTCATTCGGCGTGACGCTCACGGGGCATGGGTGTTCAGCGGCGAGCCGCTCAGTGTAAATCGATTGTTTAGAGGTGCATTATGGGATTGAATGAGTGTGCTCAATGGCTGTTCCCTCAAATAGAGTATATAAGGGTATGTGGGCGATTTCCAGTAAGCCATTGTCTCAGGCCATCTCTTTTTTTTCTTTTCCTTTTTCAATGAAAAAAGATTTGTGCAGAATCTAAAGAGTATTTTACTTTAAGACCCAATGAAATCTCTTTACTACCCCAGTTTTCTTACTTCCCTTGTGGAAAATAAGTGCACTTCATTTTGTTGAATGTGCATAGTGTTCTTCAAATCTTAAATGTATAGTTACTAATATAATATTGACTAATATTCGCATAAAAAAAACGGTAACACTTTACAATAAGGTTGTATTAGTTAACATTAGTTAATGCATTAGTTAACATGAACTAACCATGAACAACACCTCTGTTCAGCATTAGTTAATCTTTGTTAACGTTAGTTAATAAAAATCCAGCTGTTCATGGTTTGTTCATGTGCATTAACTAATGTTAACAAGATTTTAATCATGTATTAGTAAATGTTGAAATGAACATTAACAAAGATAAATAAATGCTTTATAAGTGCAGTTCATTATTAGTTCATGTTAACTAATGTCGTTAACTAATGTTAACTAACGAACCTTATTGTAAAGTGTTACCAAAAAAACATTTTGTTGTTTTAAAGTGCACTTATTTTGATGTGTTGACTAAAATACTAACATATTGATTAGAATATTAACTGTAATGTATTAAGTTATGATGTTAATATGTACTAAATTACAACTTAATCATAACAAATGTGTGACAACAAATACATTTAAATACATGACATACAAGTTTCAATAGAAATTACATTAAAGTATATTTTACTTTACCATAAATGCTTAAAAACTTTAACCATATTTCAAAGATAATATAATGTACTTAAGTCCTACTAAACACTCAATTAATTGCATTTAATAAAAACTTAAAAAAAAAAAAAACTAAAATACATTTTAATTAATCGTACATAACATGCAATCAAGAGTCTGAAAATGTTACATTCAATTCACACTTAAGTATATTCTTTTGAAGTATATATTTTTTCCATAATAGATACTCCTTTTAAAAGTATAAAGCTAAAGTGTACTTCCTTTTCTTAAGGGTCCGATTAGCCTCAAAGCTAACAGACATGAATTAAAAAATCCGAGCCAAAAACAAATGAGCTAAACGAAAGCGACTCAAACGTTAGTTAAAGGAACACGCCATTATTTTTGAAAATAGGCACATTTTTCAGCTCCCCTAGAGTTCAACAGTTGAGTTTTACCATTTTCGAATCCATTCAGCCGATCTCCGGGTCTGGCGGTAGCACTTTTAGCATAGCTTAGCATAGATCATTGAATCTGATTAGACCGTTAGCATCTCGCTCAAAAATGACCAAAGAGTTTCGATTTTTTTCTATTTAAAGCTACACTGTGTGATATTTTCCCCCATCTAGCGGTGAAAGGGTATATGACCATCCAGTAAATATTAGTTTCTGTTCCTCCCAATTCCGATTTCGTTTGAACTCCTACGGTGGCCGATTGAGTCCAAGATTAACATGGCTTCCAGTTCGATCCAGCAATCCCCCTCTTCACGTTCGCCATCGAGTTGTAACGCGTGTGTCCGGGTGAAAAATACGGATAGCTCACTCAACGCAACTGGAGTCGATGCAAACACGGAGGCGATTGACGTCAAACAGCCCGCACTTTATTCCCCGCGGAACCCCCACAAGAGTCCGGCACAAACTCCACTTCCGTCCACAGCATTACCCAACAAAACAACAATAAATGACTGTTAGCAACAGAAGACAGAAAATAATCCGCACACATGGGAGCTCGAGGCGCAGTGCACACACACACACACACACACAGAACGCAGGCGCTCCAACCGGGGCGAACGCTCTTAAAGGGGCCACACTATTTTCCTACTCGTTACAGAGTGTTAAAACGCGAAAGGCGAAGCTTGAATTTACGGGTATGTCCCTCTTTGGCTAATGTACTTTCAAGATGGAGGGGCAACATGGCGACCCCCATTCGAACCCCTTACCCGTATGTATTTTCAATGGCATATTATAAACTTACGAGAGTACTTTATTACTTGAAAGAAGTAAATATACATTAATGAGCACATATATTTTTGAAAGAACTAAGTGTTTTTAGCTAAGAATCAACTAAAAAAGTTACACAGTGTAGCTTTAAAACTTGACTCTTCTGTAGTTACACTGTGTACTAAGACCGACAGAAAATGAAAAGTTGCGATTTTCTAGGCTAATATGGCTAGGAACTATACTCTCATGCACACTCCCTGTGCAAGTAGGTTGTCACGTTGGTTATGTTGACGGAAGTTAGCCTATTTTCAGGAGCTGCGTAATATCTTTGCGCCGCTGCATCCATAGTACAGCAGCAAAGGTCCTTGATCAAGTTTTAAGTAAGAAAAATATCGAAACTCTTTGGTCATTTTTGAGCGAGATGCTAACGGTCTAATCAGATTCAATGATCTATGCTAAGCTATGCTAAAAGTGCTACCGCCAGACCCCGGAGATCGGCTGAATGGATTCGAAAACGGTAAAACTCAACTGTTGAACTCTAGGGGAGCTGGAAAATGAGCCTATTTTCAAAAATAGTGGCATGTTCCTTTAAAATGAGGATATCACTGCATTACCTCCCTTCAAGACCACAAACTGCACATAGATCGACAAAGCGATCTGACAAAAGCCCCAGGAGTGATCACTTAACTATACCGAGGTAACTCTAGCCCAAACACTGCCGCTGGAACAGAGAACGCATTAAATGTGACATGGTACTTTAGTAAAAGAAAAGCTGGGAGCAGGAGAGGGAGGCAATGAGAGATACTGTCAATGCATGCAACTGTTATTCATGGCCCTGAAAGCAGATCTTGAAGGGTATGATAAGTATAATTATGACAGACAGATCTATTACATAGCAAACAGGCTCTAATAAGGTCTTAGCGATGGTTTAGCTGTGTGCGTGACTGTGTTTGTCGGGAGTTAGTTCATTTAACAGGATGACATGACACCTGCCTCGTACATGCGCGCACACACAAAACCAATGTAATATTTATGTACTGTAAACAGACCAAACTGAGTGACCCCTTTTGCACTACATACTGGTTTCCAGGGTCCAACTTTAAAGGTCCCGTTCTTCGTGTGTTTTTGAAGCTTTGATTGTGTTTCCAGTGTGTTCATGTTTTTCACCGTGTTCATGTTTCGCGTGTAAAAAAACACAGTATTTTTAACACAATGTACTCATCTGTACACCGCTGTTTTCACTGTCCTAAAAACGGCTGATGACTTCCTTTATTCTATGAAGTCCCTCCTTCAGAAATACGTAACGAGTTCTGATTGTGCCAGCGGTTCCTGTGTTGTGATTGGACAGCAGCTTAGCGCACGTGGAAAGGTCACGCCTCTTAACGGGAGATGTATGCGCTCAATGATCTCTACAGCGTCCCTGGGAAAGCCAAACAAAGGTGATTTGACTCCGGGATGAAAATAACAGCGTCTCGACGACATGGCGACAAACACACTCAAACGCAACACTTCCTTTTCTCCACGCGACACGTCCTCTTCTCCACGTGGGACAGCAACAAGACCACGCCCCCTTTTTTGGCGTATTCTTGTGGGCGGAGGTTAGTCTGTTCTACTGTTCTACTGACGTCATTTATGAAGGAAGTACCAGGATGTAGTCCAAGCCGGCCGTTCGCTGTAGGCTTTGAAAGGGAACTTCTGTTAAATAAAATATCTCGCTTGGCATTGAACTTTGAGCTTTATAATTTTACAGGTATTATTTATGCTCTAACAGCAACATTACACACTAACTAAAGTTTGAACAATGGGATCACGAAGAACGGGACCTTTAACACTCACCAAGCACCAAATACAAGAGAAGAACATGGAATTCACATTTCTGGCCCATTGGCCAATATTATTTTTAAGTATCGCAACATAGTGCATTATTTTAACGGTAAAATGTATGATTGTTGTGCTAATAATGTCACCAAACGCACCTCCAAACATAATGGTTGTTTCCAAACAGTGGAATTGTTCAATCAAACACACAGCCCATATAGCCAGGCGCGACGCAAGTGTCTGATGCAGTTATAATTATCACGTCCAGCGCCACATTGTTTAAATAGCAAATGCACTTGGGCCCATCTGTTTGCCCATGAGCATGCTGGTCTGAAAACCAGGTGTGTTCAGGTGCATTGTTGGCGTGTTGATATTTTGAGGAACTGAAAACGACTGCTAGCCTAGAAATCTAGATGCACCCTAGCGGCAGAAAATGTATTTAGAGTGTAGTCTAGCAACTCTCGGTAGACCTGTGAGCTGGAAAAAACAAACTCTGGTCAGGCCAATCACAGCGTGTGTAGAGTCGGTGGGCGGGCTTAACATAATGACGGTACGTCATGGCGTAAACTTCGAGTAGCACTCGTCTTTCGAATCGGCTTTGGCCACGACTCTGGAAGACTTGGAGTTAAGCTTTTCTTTGAGGAAAGAACAAAGAACGCCACTGAAGTCATTCTTAAGAAGATATGTTTGAAGTTTTGCCTACCGGATACAGCGAAAGTCTATCAACTAACGTTAGCTCGGCTTCACCTTCTTCTTTGCTCTGATTGGTTGTGGCGCTCATGGCGCTATCCAATTGCGTGCAGAGGGAATTTGAAAGACAACCGTTTATCCCGCCCCTCGGATTGAGCCCTGTCAATGGTGAGTTTGAGAAACTCACATTGACAGGGCTCAAAGGGAAGGGGAGATGAGATCTGATTGGTTTATTTCACGTTACGCCCAAAACACACCCATGACTCATTAAGAGACTATAGGTACAAGCCTTTTGGACCATGCGCCGGGAGCGCAGACCGCTTTGCAGACATGCGCTTCAGTTCAGACCACGCGCTTAGATCGTTAAAATAGGGCCCATAGTCTCGTTCCAAACTTACACTGGTTGAGCCAGTGTTGTTATGTCTACTACATCTTGTTTTCCTGTTTTCTGGTGGCATATTTGTGACTGTCGCGGAGCCTTGGAGGGAAAAATCGTCATAGAACTCCATTGAACTGCAGCACTGTCAAATTTCCATCTTTAAAGCTACACTGTGTAACTTTTTTAGTTTATTCTTAGCTAAAAACACTTAGTTCTTTCAAAAATACATGTGCTCATTAATGTATATTTACTTCTTTCAAGTCATAAAGTATTCTCGTAAGTTTATAATATGCCATTGAAAACACATACGGGTAAGGGGTTCGAATTGGGGGTCGCCATGTTGCCCCTCCATCTTGAAAGTACATTAGCCAAAGAGGGACATACCCGTAAATTCAAGCTTCGTCTTTCGCGTTTTAACACTCTGTAACGAGTAGGAAAATAGTGTGGCCCCTTTAAGAGCGTTCGCCCCTGTTGGAGCGCCTGCGTTCTGTGTGTGTGTGTGTGTGTGTGTGTGCGTGTGTGTGTGTGTGTGTGTGTGTGTGTGTGTGTGTGTGTGTGTGTGTGTGTGTGTGTGTGTGTGTGTGTGTGTGTGTGTGTGTGTGTGCACTGCGCCTCGAGCTCCCATGTGTGCGGATTATTTTCTGTCTTCTGTTGCTAACATTCATTTATTGTTGTTTTGTTGGGTAATGCTGTGGACGGAAGTGGAGTTTGTGCCGGACTCTTGTGGGGGTTCCGCGGGGAATAAAGTGCGGGCTGTTTGATGTCAATCGCCTCCGTGTTTGCATCGACTCCAGTTGCGTTGAGTGAGCTATCCGTATTTTTCACCCGGACACACGCGTTACAACTCGATGGCGAATGTGAAGAGGGGGATTGCTGGATCGAACTGGAAGCCATGTTAATCTTGGACTAAATCGGCCACCGTAGGAGTTCAAACGAAATCGGAATTGGGAGGAACAGAAACTAATATTTACTGGATGGTCATATACCCTTTCACCGCTAGATGGGGGAAAATATCACAGTTTCAATAGGTGCCTTTGCACCTTCGGTGCTTGGCCCCTAAATATATTTACATAGAAATCAGCTATTTTATATTGTAATAATATCTTGTGGTATTTTTGATTAAATCAATGCAGCCTTCGTGAGCAGAACAGACTTATTTCAAAAACATTAAAGATCTTACTGACCCCAAATGTTTGAGCAGTAGTGTAATCTGTTATTATATTTTTTTTACTATGATTGTGAAAATGAAAGCACCATCTTTCATTGCTGAAGTAGGTCATTACATTTCTAGATTTCTAGTTTTATGACCCTGTCAATCTCTGGCTCCTTAGAAGGACTATCAAGACAGAACTCTGGCCTGGTCAATTCAAATCAAATGATTGTTCACATTTGTGTGTTTGTGTGAGACAGACATATTTCAGGAGTATTTTAACAACTCGACATCACCAGGCTATAGATGTTATAGCTGCTCCTCTAATGGCTGAGATAAATCACTGAAGTGTTGAGAGGTGACTTTACTTTTTCTTTCTGTCTCAGCGGCCTCATACACCTGAAATAACACACACATAACACTTAACTGGAAGTAAGAGAGTCTTTTCTTCTCTATTGTATAGTCTAACCGAGGGAAACAGCTTCTCAATCAAGAATACATGTAAGACGGGACTTGATTTTGTCCATGGGGAATTGATTGGATGGTTGTGGTTTGCTATTGGTGGATCTCATGTGAGTGACAGGTTGCCCCGCCCTCACGCCAGTAAACACATCATCAGAGAAGAGGTTATTTTGATCATGAGGGAACTTGAATCAAAAAATAATAATGATGAGCACAGATAAATCATTTATAATAAATATCCTCTCTTAGGTTGAATCCGAAATCGCCCCCTATACCCTTAAATAGGGCACTATTTGAAGGGACAGCCATTTGTAGTGGTGTCTGAAACCATAGTGGACGTTATTGAGTGCACTCAATCCCACAATGCACTGCATTAACGAGTACACACAACGGCTGTCCGAATTCACTCCTTCAAGTGAACTGTATTAGTGGACTAATGTAGGGAATAGTGATTGAGGGATTAGGGGGCGATTTCTGATTCAGCCCTAGTCTCTCAGACCGTGAAACCTGAAACCATTATGTGAAGTCAGTCAGTGTAGTCAGTAACCAGTGCTGGTTCATGTTAAACACTTTTTTTTCTACTCTCATACACCAGCTCACTTGCACTTTGTATTCCCTTCACGCATGCTATACAAGCAGGGGTAGAATATATACTTATTTATAGGATTAAAATATATATTAAAATATAATTTTCTAGGTTAGATGTTATCAATTGGGCTGAAGTGTATTTAGTTTTGCACGTAGGAAAAAAATAGTACATACTAATTTAAGGCACAGTATGTAAGTTTCGCCTCTAGAGGTCGCTTATTCAAAATAAAGGTGTAGCTTGATGATGAGCGTGGAATCATGGGAGTTGTAGTCTTGACTCTTCACCTCCACAGCCGATGGAAAGGAATCCAACGGACTCGGGCAGAAATCATGTACATGAATGAGCGAATGTATGTTTTATTAACATTACGGTATGGTATTATGGTATGAAGCAGACTTGGGAGCGAATGCTAATGAGAGAGACCTGTGCGAAACACCAGAGCTTTTATTATGCTTTGCAGTCGCCGCTTCCGCTCTTTCCGTTATGGTTAAAAAATCAAACATTTTTTGGTGTGGCTAGTGGTATTCCAAACTTACTAGCCACTCAGCATTTTCACTGGCCACAATTTTGACATTGGTACCATGGGGAAAACTGCCATATAGACAGTTTTTTAATATTACTTTATTTAGCAGCAGGTATATTAGGCTGCTGTCACTTTAAGACCTGACGCACGGATCCATTACACTGTTACAATTTTTCTTTCTCAACGGTTTACAATCACTTAAAATATAACTGACTGTGTTTACGTGAATCCTTGCCAAGACCGAGATTTGGCATTATTTTATGTGTACTTGGCTGTTCAAGCGCAATAAGCTGCAGAAAATAAGTCAATTTAGTGCTGAGAGGCGGCTTTATGTGAGCATACTTTGGGTGTGAGCACAAAATCTGCGGGTATGAGTAAAATTATATGCAATACTTGCAATCCCACGTCGAAATTCAAACCCTGTAACAGCAACAAGATTCATCCGGAATCAAATGAAACGATTGAGTGAATGAAGGCGGGTTTGTGTGTAACTCGCTGTCGGAGAGATAAAGAGCAGTTGGTATTGTGCATTCTGCAGAAAATGAGTATTGGAAGCATTTCAGATATTTTAGTATCGATATGTATCGAAAAAATCTATATTTTTGACAACACTACATTGCACTTAGTTTATTATTTCAGATGTTTTTTTAAAAGATTACAGTTGAAAAAATTATAAAATTCAACCCGCCAAAGTGGCTAGTAGTGATTGCGTTACATGCCACTGCTGAAATACACCCGCATTATTTGGCGGGTTGGCGGGTGATAATGTCAAGCCCTGTGACCCTTCCAATTCCGGTTCCTCATGTGGGCGGATGGGCTCTAAATATGACGTATGGCCCACACATGGAGCTGACTGCTTTGTGTGTATGCCCCACAGCACAACTGTACCGCTTGTTCACACCACATCCATGCTTTAAACAGTTTTTCTCTCAGCAGGGAAAGAATTTCTGCCTAAGCTTAATGCTTAGTTTGGAATGAATGCGTTTAATTTAGTTGGGAGATTTGCCGTTTTAATCCAGGTCTTGACAAAATTGAAGATTAAAGACGAATAAAAAGGTGATTTGGAAGCAATTTAATTTTAGCTCTTCAAAAACTCACTTCTATCTGAACACAGTCTGTTTGAACACTTTAACCATGTTTTTTAGATAATAGAATATTTTTTTCTTGCTTAAAACATGATCTTAATTTAGGGTACAACGCTTAGATATTCTACTAACTATAAGTAACTTTGCAACTACATGTCAACCAACTCTCATTAGAGTATTTGTAGACCGTTTAATATCTGATAACACTTTATTTTGATAGTAAACGTCAACTTATTCTAACTCAAACCCTAACAGTCACAATGAGAGTTAGTGTACATGTAGTTGCAAAGTTACTTAGTAGAATATGTAAAGTGAACCATCAAAATAAAGTGTAACCTAATTTAGTTTGCAACCAACATGGACTATAAACTAGACAACAATGGAATATGCTATGGTTCAACACATTTGTTTTGAAGGAATGAATACGGTTATTCTGAAAGGATGCATTCAAATGTATATTCTATTTCTAATAAATGCAGTTCTTTTGAACTTTTTATTCATCAAATAAAAATGTTACTTTGTTTCCACAAAAATATTAAGCAGCGCAACTAAAGAAAAAAAATGAGATGGAGGAAAACATGTATTTCAATGCACTCTTTCGCAAAAGTTTTGCGTTTCCCCGAGTAACTTTAGGCAAAGTTCCTCTCGTGGGAATGCAAAGTTTCTCATCCCATATTTTTTTCACCACCGTGTCCTTTTAGGTGCTCCGTAATTCATATTCATAAATCATATTAGACTAATTTATGAAGGATCGTGTGACACCAAAGACTGGATGCTGAAAATTCAGCTTTGATCACATGCAGGAATAAATAACATTTTACAATATATTCAAATAGATAACCATTATTTTACTATTTATGCTTTATTTTTTGATGAGCAGAAGACTTCTTGAAAAAACAAAATAATTCCAACACCAAACTTTTGAACGGTATAGTGTAACATAACAATATGAAAAAAAAAACTATGCTATTATGCCATTAAAAGAAACTATAAATTCTAGCATAATTTGTGTGCTGTATAAGTTAAATAAATATAGTGTTGCATTATTAATGATTAACTTCAATTGCAACTTTTATATGATAGATTGGACATGTTATGTAAACTGACTATATTATATAAATATAGGATGCTTCTACAAACATTTGTGAAAAAATTTGTCGCCCTCAGGAGCTCAGTGAATTCAAGTCGGCAACTTTCTACAGAGTCAATAGCTACAGACCTCCAAACTTCGTGTGGCCTTCAGATGAGCTCAAGAACAGTGTGTAGAGCTTCATGGAATGGGTTTCCATGGCCGAGCAGCTCATCCAAGCCTTACATCACCAAGAGCAATACAAAGCATGGGATGCAGTGGGGTAAAGCACGCCGCCACTGGACTCTAGAGCAGTGGAGACGTGTTCTCTGGAGTGACCAATCACGCTTCTCTGTCTGGAAATCCCATGGATGAGTCTGGGTTTGGCAGTTGCCAGGAGAACGGGACTTGCCTGACTGCATTGTACCAAGTGTAAAGTTTGGTGGAGGGGGGATTATGGTGTTGGGTTGTTTTTCAGGGGTTGGGCTTGGCCCCTTAGTTCCAGTGAAAGGAACTCTTAATGCTTCAGCATACCAAGATAATTTGGACAATTTCATGCTCCCAACTTTGTGGGATCAGTTTGGGGATGGCCCTTTCCGGTTCCAACATGACTGTGCACCAGTGCACAAAGCAAGGTCCATAAAGACATGGATGAGCGAGTTTGGTGTGGAGGAACTTCACTGGCCTGCACAGAGTCCTGAGCTCAACCCGATAGAACACCTTTGGGATGAATTAGAGCGGAGACTGAGAGCCAGGCCTTCTCGTCCAACATCAGTGCCTGACCTCACAAATGAGCTTCTAGAAGAATGGTTAAAAATTCCCATAAACACACTCCTAAACCTTGTGGAAAGCCTTCCCAGAAGAGCTGAAGCTGTTATAGATGCAAAGGGTGTGCCAACTCCATATTAAACCCGACGGATTAAGAATGGGATGTCATTAAAGTTCATGTGCATGTAAAGGCAGGCGTCCCAAAACGTTTGGCAATATAGTGTATTTCTGACACATTTTTTCAAACCCTATATAAACAGTTGTTGCTTTGCTTATTTATATTCACAAAGTAAAACAAAGACAGAATTCTAATGCAGAGAAAAAACAAACTGAACAGATTTGCTTGAAAAGTTTTTTAACTTTTGATGTGTTTTGGCCATTAATTAACACAACAACAGCATTTTGGGGGCCTGAAAACGTAAACTTTTTTTGAAAAACAATACGATTATAATCTGTGTAAACTACAAAATGTGAATTTGTGAAAACGGTGACGACATGTGCATGCATATTACGTGTTCAGTCTATAGTGACATTGCCATCTACTGGCCTGGCATGAATTATACAGTATTTTCACAGAGCCATGTGAACGGTGACCGGATAAGGAAAAACTTTTCAGTTTACCCTAAGGGAACAAAGGACCAGTAGGTGGCGGGATTGCACCTAACGTCCAAAAACTGCCAAAAAAAACCCTAATTTTAAACCAACAGCACTCATATACTGTAAGAGATGGGCAGATGTACTGGTGCCATGTTTAGTTTTGGTTTATGTTCCTATGTTTAGTTCCTGTGGCTTTTGTTCCTTTTTTTCTTTTTCTTCTTCTTTTCATTTAAAAGAGAGACATTTTAGTGAGGCATTCCTGCATAAAAAAGTGAAAACACAGCAAGTCAGAAAACCCAGTGACCTTCCCGTAATCTTATACAGAGACAGTGTGCATTTCAAAACAACTAAACTTGCCCATCTGAACGCCCAGTGCGGAAAGATGTTTGTCTTTATTCTTGTCTTCTCACAAATGAGTTATTGTGTCCTGTGTTCTGTCTTTTCGCAGTGTATGCACAGAGCAAAGACTGATGATTTTGGTCTCTGTTACTTTGACTGCTCCTCTAACCAGATACACCAAGCCAAAAATAACCAATACCTTCCTTTGCAAGAAACCAAACCAGCTCGATGCACTGGTCTCCGCAGATACGCGGAACTTTCCATCAAAGAGACTCGTTAAAGATGGAGTGAACTCATGAAAGTTTAACAGGTCAGGACGAAATCCTCTGAACCATCTGAGCTGGCACTAAAACAGGCACTGAGAATAAGTCAAATAAAACATAGTTGCTAAAAAGGTACTTTAAAAAATAACTATTACATTTCTGTGACTCACAGAAGAATAGAGTATACTGAGGAATGGACTAAAATAAAAAGACACCTTAAAGAGAGAGTGAACAGTTATCCGCTGATGGTCAAATATTACCTGACCGGCCATATCATATTATATATCATATAATTAATATAATATAATATAATATATGTCTTAGGACTCTTATTCTGTAGTTCTAGTTCTCATGGTTCCTGCGTTTCCTTAGTCTTTAATTAGTTAATTGCCTGGCTTTACTTTTGTTGTGTTAGTTTAAATAGACGGTAAACAGCCATGTTACAATATTATACCAGACCTTTGTGGTCACTTTTTTATAGATTACATTGGTCTCAATATTTTCACCAAACCAACACAATTTGATATCATGAGAAAATGTAACTAGTTTATTTTTTGATGAATTGTGACGGAAAAAAAAGATGATAAGAAAAAATTATTTTATCAGGTAAAAAGGTGCACCTCTTACCTCACCCCTAAACATTGTTATCATTAACTAAAACTAGCGCCATTCAAAAATTAACAGAATAAACTTTAATTAAAACTAGATAAAAAAGCTTGTTGAGACAAACGTTAAGTTGGCTTGAGAAAGCCGGACCAGAAAGGTTGAAAAAGGTTTGAAGGTTTTCAGTTTGAAGTAGTTTAAAGTTTGATGGTTTTGAAGGCAATATAATCTATCAGAAAACAGATAGATGTTAGGGTTGCTATGCGGTTGCTAAGGTACTCTGAGTGGTTGCTAGGGTGTTGCTATGCAGTTGCTAGGGTATTCAGGGTATACCCAGAAACAGATCACCACATACCCAAATCAGAAGCCTTGGATGAACAGGGAAGTGCGACTCCTGCTGAAGTCATGCAATACTGCCTTCAGATCAGGAGATGCACAAGCCTACATCCAGAGCAAACCTGAAGAGGGGCATCAAAAAGGCCAAGCACTGCTACAAGCTAAACATAGAGGGACACTTTTCCAACTCTGACCCTCGACGCATGTGGCAGGGCATTCAGGCCATCAGTGATTATAAACCCACCCACTCCACCCCCGCAGCCACTGATGTCAACTTCCTGAACGAGCTAATTTACTTTTATGCTCGTTTTGAAAGAGACAACAGAGAAACTGCCACCAAGCTCAAACCCTCAGCTGACCACCCACCAATCACACTCTCCTCCACAGAAGTCTGCAAGGCACTGAGCCGGATCAGCGCGCACAAGGCTGCTGGACCAGACAACATCCCTGGTCGTGTTCTCAGGGCATGTGCGGAGCAGCTCGCTGGGGTTTTTACAGACATTTTCAACCTGTCTCTTGCCCAAGCAGCTGTACCATCATGCTTTAAACGCACTTATGCACGCATGCTGTTTGTTGACTTCAGCTCAGCATTCAACACTGTCATCCCATCCAAGTTAATTGCCAAACTTGGAGACCTGGGCATCAACACGTCAATGTGTAACTGGATTTTGGACTTCCTAACTGACAGACCCCAGAATGTTCGATCAGGATCCACCTGCTTCACATCCATCACACTCAACACTGGTGTACCACAGGGCTGTGTGCTAAGTCCGTTTCTCTATTCCCTCTTCACCTCCGACTGCAAGCCTGTGTATGGATCTAATTCCATCATCAAGTTTGCGGACGACACTACGGTGATTGGTCTCATCAGCAACAACGATGAGACTCCCTACAGGGAGGAGATCCAGCACCTGGCCACATGGTGCACTGATCATAACCTGCTCCTCAACACCACCAAAACGAAGGAGCTCATCGTGGACTTCAGGAAAGAGTCAAGAGGCACACACGACACCATCCACATCAATGGAATGGCTGTTGAGCGTGTCTCCAGTTTCAAGTTCCTGGGGATCCACATCTCGGCGGACATGTCGTGGACGACCAACACCTCCAGCCTGGTCAAGAAGGCTCACCAGCGCCTCTTCTTCCTGAGGACACTGAGGAAGAATCAGCTCTCCTCGGCTATCCTGGTGAACTTCTACCACTGCGCAATAGAAAGCATCCTGACCAACTGTGTGGCAGTATGGTATGGGAGCTGCTCTGTTGCGGAGCGCAAGGCACTGCAGCGGGTGGTGAAAACTGCCCAGCGCATCACAGGGACTCCACTGCCTGCCATCGAGCAC
The DNA here is from genome assembly GCA_023566225.1 of Romanogobio albipinnatus. Taxonomy (NCBI): domain Eukaryota; kingdom Metazoa; phylum Chordata; class Actinopteri; order Cypriniformes; family Gobionidae; genus Romanogobio; species Romanogobio albipinnatus. Next base: position 4,627,528 of record CM042248.1, on the reverse strand, counting down.
ATCCAGAGGAAACGCTGTCTACACCGAGCTCGCAGCATCCTCAAGGACTCCTCTCACCCAGCCCACAGACTGATTTCTCTCCTGCCCTCCGGCAGGCGTTTCAGGATCCTCCGGACCAGGACCAGCAGACTAAAGAACAGTTTTTTCCCCAGAGCTGTCTCTTTACTGAACTCAAACCCCCGTTGATCCACTTCCCTCATAACTGCTAACTCTCCTACCTCACATCTGCCTTCACTTTGTTATTTGCACTACCGACTGTTTATTACAGTAACAACTGTTTACTTATGCATTTTGCACCACCATATCTTAACTGGATTATGCTCATTTGGACTGCCGACTGTATTTATAGTACCAATGTTTACATTTGCATTTTGCACCGTACTTCTAACTGTAATATGCAACCACTTTCCACTGCACTTTTACACTTTTTTTCGGATAGCTCTGTCCATAATTTATTGCACTACCCTAATCCACTGCTATATTCCTCATATTAGCCTAACATATTATTGTATACCTCTATCTGTAAAATTCTGTTTAAAGTAATAGCCATCTATATATTATATTCATAGTACATATCCACCTGTAAATTCTGTTTATAGTAATAGCCATCTGTATATTTATTCACTGTACATATTCACCTGTAAATTCAGTTCTGTTTATAGTAATAACCGTCTCTCTATTTATACATATTTATATATATTCAGTTAATTTCCATGTCCTGCACTTACGCAACCACTGTATATCTTGCACTTGCTTCTATTGCACTTCTGGTTAGACCTAAACTGCATTTCGTTGCCTTGTACTTGTACTTGTGTAATGACAATAAAGTTGAATATAATCTAATCTAATCTAATTCTGATAGATAGATAGATAGATAGATAGATAGATAGATAGATAGATAGATAGATAGATAGATAGATAGACAGATAGACAGATAGACAGACAGACAGACAGACAGACAGACAGACAGACAGATAGATAGATAGATAGATAGATAGATAGATAGATAGATAGATAGATAGATAGATAGATAGATAGATGTTTCCAGTAACAGAGGTCTTCCACAGAGGTTTTCAAGTAACAGAACCCTGGAGGAAGGACTGCAATGAGGAGGTCTGGGCATGTGAGATTGTCTACCTGATTGCTGTCCTGTAAAGAACAGCAAGATTTTGGCCATGGCTCTGGACACTTGGACTTTGACTTGTCGACTGGTCACTGGAAGCAATGCGATACGCAAAGATTGTGATCACGCAGACAAGAGACCCAGCTGAAATTCTTTCTTCCTTCTTTCTGCTAAACTTAGTCTCACCACATTAATGTTTAAAGACACCTGACTTGAAGCTCCATGTCAAATGAATAAAACTGATGGCATCATATTGCTGTAATTTATGTAATTTAGTTAAGAAAAGACAAGTAAACAAGGTGTGTTCACACTTTTAGTTTGTTTCACTTGGTTTGTCTGGTCCGGACCAAAAAAAAAAAACATTAGTCCTGGTCCGCTTAGCGTTCACATTGGCATTTTTAACACTAAATCTAAAGATACTAAACATAAAGGCATATTCACAACCTGATTGGTCAGCTTTTATTACGTATATTTCGAGCAAGAACTTACCAAACTGGGCTAAATGCTTTTTTATGGGCTTAGCCTACATATGATGGACCAGCTGAGAACTGCATTGTGCTGCATTGTGATTTTTGCATTGTGTTGCATTCATACTTCAGTCGAACTGCACTAGAGTTCGTTTGGAAGCAGAGTGAGACCCATCTTTTCAGTGGTCTCGGTCCGATTGTTTGGTGCACACCATAGTTCAGATGGCAGCGTTAACACTTATTCAAATGAACCGCACTAATAGTGCAATCGCACCAGGAAATGGTGCAAAACGAACCAAACATGCCAAGTGTGAACACACCCATAATATGAGTTAAATTGTTATTATGTTTAGTCAAGCTGATATGAAGTGTGATTGGTCAGTGCTGTCTATTTGATATATTGTCGTTATTTATGTTTTTAAGGCAGTTTGAGGCTGGCATTTGTTTCATTTTGAGTGTTACAAGAAACCAACTGAGCAAAGAATATTTGTAGAAGAAATATTAGAAAGACGTTTATCAAATAAGAAGGCAATGTAAATGTAAGCACTCATAGCATTTATTCCTTGTGGAGCACACACAAATATTTTTAGATCTTGCTCATCTCGATCACTACCCTGATGACAGCCTCTGCCCATTTTTCCAGGAAGGACTCAATCCTCAAACAACATTTCGAGAATATGTGGATCTATTTCAATGTGGGATTCTGCTTCACCATCTGTGAGTTAGGAGGATCTAAATTCACCTGTACCCACATTCCATTCATTATGAGACGGAGCCCACCTCAGACTAAGAGCCTGAGCCTGAGCCTGCTATGGAACCAGAGCCTGCAGCCCGGAGAAAAACCCTGCAGCTAAGTCCGACAAGATGTGTGAGCCGATTGCTATATACGTCCTAGTGGGAATATTGGTGGAGTTGGATGAAGAGAAGTAGTGTCCTGCCCATCCTCCAGCATTGGAGATCTGTTTTCCACCATTTAGAGTAATTGATGCCCTGATTTCCTCCTGTTCCAAAGCCCTTTTTCCTCCACTGGTCCCACTCGGCTTCAACGACTCCTCATCTCCGCTGGTCCCACTCAGCTTCCAAGTCACCTCGTTAGCACCGGTTTCACCTGGCTTCCATGTCTCCTCGTCAGCACCGGTATCACCTGGCTTCCATGTCTCCTCGTCTCCACTCAGATGCCATCTGGCTCCACCGGGCTCCCTCGTCCCTCCGGCTTCACCTCATCAGTCATCGCTCTGCCTCCTGCACAGACTTCTGGGCCTCTGGCTGCGCCTCATCCCTCCAACCATTGGGTTCCGTTGGACTCATCCTTCCCTCCGGCTCCTCCTCAGTCTTCACTGCCACCAGCTTCGCCTCAGTCCTCCGGCTCCACCTGTGGCGCTAATCACCGTGGCTCTGCCTTGCCCTCCTGATCCTCCGGTGTTGCTTGGTCTCTCTGTCCATTGAACTCTGCCTGGGTCTCCATCTCTCCCAGATTTACTTCTGTTGGTCGGGCTTATGACTCCACCCTTGCTCCTCCATCCATCAGTTCTGCTGTGGGTCATCCTCCTCCAGGACCTAATTGGGGTTGTCATGGTCTCTTCCTCCCTCAACTCCCCCATGTACTCCGCCTCTCTCTGACCCCTGTGGACTCTTCCTCCCCCAACTCCCCCATGGACTCTGCCTCCCTCTGCCTATTATGGTCTCTTCCTCCCCTAACTCCCCCATGGACACTTCCTCCCTCAACTCCCCCATGGACTCTGCCTCCCTCTGCCTAATATGGTCTCTTCCTCCCCTAACTCCCCCGTGGACTCTTCCTCCCCTAACTCCCCCATGAACTCTTCCTCCCTCAACTCCCCCATGGACTCTGCCTCCCTCTGCCTAATATGGTCTCTTCCTCCCTTAACTCCCCCATGGACTCTGCCTCCCTCTGCCTAATATGGTCTCTTCCTCCCCTAACTCCCCCATGGACTCTGCCTCCCTCTGCCTAATATGGTCTCTTCCTCCCCTAACTCCCCCATGTATTCTTCCTCAACAGAAACTCCCCCCTGACACACCATTCATCTAGTTTCCTGTGGGTCATTTTTCTCCAGGACCTGATTGAGGTCGTCCTATGGTCTTTTCCTCCCTCAACTCCCCCATGGACTCTGCCTCCCTCTGCCTAATATGGTCTCTTCCTCCCATAACTCCACCATGGACTATTACTCCCCTAACTCCCCCATGGACTCTTCCTCCCCTAACTCCCCCATGTATTCTTCCTCAACAGAAACTCCCCCCAGACATGCCATTCATCTTGTTTCCTGTGGGTCATCCTTCTCCAGGACCTGATCGAGGTTGTCCTATGGTCTCTTCCTCCCCTAACTCCACCATGGACTATTACTCCCCTAACTCCCCCATGGACTCTGCCTCCCTCTGCCTAATATGGTCTATTCCTCCCCTAACTCCACCATGGACTATTACTCCCCTAACTCCCCCATGGACTCTTCCTCCCTCAACTCCCCCATGTATTCTTCCTCAACAGAAACTCCCCCCAGACACGCCATTCATCTTGTTTACTGTGGGTCATCCTTCTCCAGGACCTGATCGAGGTTGTCCTATGGTCTCTTCCTCCCTCAACTCCCCCATGGACTACTTGTCTAAACTAACATGAGGTTTGAAGTTTGTACTTCCTAGTTTTCCTGTGTTAGTTCTTGTTTCCTTTATCTCCACATGTTCCTTATTTTCTCCCTTCACTTAGTCTGTGTATATAATATCTAATTTGCGAATAAACGTGAGTGCTGCAATTAGATCCTGCCTCTACTATCCTCGCTGCAATCCACGCACAGTCTTTGTCACATTACAGTGAGAACACGAGGAAACAAAGAGTGAACACAATCTTTTAATCCTCACTTCTGCTTACCTGTTCTCATATATTCTTAACCATCAGTGCACATCTAAAGACAGGGGAAGTAACAAGTCATGGCTGCTTAACATTTTATTGTTCTCCACTTTGTCAATCTTTCTTCACATGACTACCGCCCATTACTTCTAACTGTAAGTCAGTGTATGCGTGTTATCATCCATCTATCCACAGAGTCTGCAGCCCCAGACGCACCATTCATCATTCTAAAGGTCATCTATCTCTCCTTTATTTCGATCTTCCAGACCTGCCAAATCAATAGAGTTCAATTGATTTCTATTGTCATCTCGCCGTTTTCTCTATTATTTGCCTTCCTAATAACGTGGAAGACACCCAGCTCATGCCATTTGAACCCGACCATATGCTCAGTCCAGAACCTAAGCATAATTTTATGCAATTGCAGACATAAATACTGTTCTAAAAGGTGGGTATCTTAATTATAATGCCACTAAGATGCATTTCCTCTATCCAAATAAAGCCTACTTTCCTTCTACACAGTATGCAAAAAAAAAACCTTGTTAGAAATAATTGCACTTTATCATAATTTTAGGGAGAACTGTTGGAAAAATACATACATTTCCTGTTATTTACAATCAAATGAAAATATATATTTAGTTTAAATTGATATTAAATACAATTAGCTGAACTTAAAGAGAGCTTAATTGACCCACCAAAGTAGGAAACATAAAGTCCATCCTTAAATGCAAGTTCGTATTTACTTCTATTGTTTTTGATATATGGTTAAAGTGTACTACTGAATGATAGACAAGCATTTATGGTAAACTAAAATATATAATGCCACACTTCTATTAAAACTTGAGTAATATATTTGTATACACTCAAAAAAAAAAAAAGGTTCTATATGGCACCAAAAATGGTTCTTCATCGTAATCATAGAGGAACCACTTTTGGTGCTATATAGCACCATATCTTAACATGTTCTGTATATGGTAGCGGTGCTATATAGCACCCTAGTCAAAGAACCGGTGAATAACCTCTGAAGAACCACTGAAGCACCAAAATTGGTGCTATATAGCACTAAAAAAGGTTCCCCTATGATTACGAGCCAAGAACCATTTTTGGTGCCATATAGAACCTTTTTTTTTTAGAGTGTACAAGTTTTAAAAGAAGTGAAAAAGAAGTGTATTGAATTGACTGTGGACTTGAAAGTACATAAAAAAATACTGTTCAGATTTGAAGTACATTACTTTTTCACTACATTTAGTTTCCGAAATGATTACGTTCAGTTTACACTTAAGTATATTCGTTTAAGGATTATTATTTCCATAGTAAATACTCTTTTTAAAAATATGATAAAGTGTACCTTTTCACAAGGGACTTTAGGAAACAAACTGCAAATCTATAATGCAAACCTCACTATCAAAAGCATTCAGAATCTTCATGCACTTAGAAGTCTCAACATTGTCATTTAGAATTATGTATTATTGTTTGTGGATTTAAAAGCCCCTTCAGCTCCCTGGCTAAGCAACTTCAAGCAAATCTAACATTAGGTGTTAACCTACTTCTGAATAATTAAACTACTGGAGTTGAGTTAAACTCGTGTGAATTATTCACTTGGGTGACTTAGAGGTAACATGGTGTTTCCTGACCTCTATCTGTTCGAAAGATGCCAAAAAAGACACAGGACCTCACAATAAGCCCTATTTTGACTTGCGTATGGTCTCTTAAGGGAATTTAAGTTGAATATCTGCTCTGCCACAGTCTATGTAAGCACAGGTTATGTTTCGCCAGCCAGATTGAATTCAGGTGTGATAGGCTTCTGCAGCCGTCAAGTTGTCAAGTGTTTTGATGTTATCGGAATGGAACGGAATAAGTAAATAAGGTGTCAGACAGTTTGTCAATTTAAGGGATGGTCAGGAACTAACCGAGCCTGTGGTGTCACCGCTTGTCCTGTGGGTGGCACTATTAGATAAGAGGTACTTGAGTGGACGGAGAAAGAGGAAGGCGAAATAAAGAGTAGTTCGTGAGTTATCTCGTGGTTGCTTGCATCTTTTCTAAGACACAACATATTGGCGACGAGGATGCCGTGGAATTTAAGTCAACCTACGCCATTTTTACAAAATGTGGGTGAGCCACTGATGCCATTTAAGGCATGGATTCGTGTTTTCGAGAATTATGTCTTGGCCATGGACGAAGAGCTATCGGAAGGCCGAAAACGCGCTCTACTGATTCACTGCCTGGGGGCAGAAGGCCAGAGACTATTTTACACGCTCACGGTTGCAGACGATAAGTACGACACGGCATTGCAAGCTATTCGCACATTCTTCGAGCCAAAAGTGAATGTGGTAGCTGAACGGTACAGATTTCGCCAGCGAGGACAACGGCATGGTGAAACTACGGATCAATATATTGCGGCGCTAAAGGAGCTTGCGGCTACATGTGAATTCGGAGCCATGGAGGAGGAAATGATTCGGGACCAACTTGTTGAAAAAACGAATTCAAATCGCATACGGGAACGTTTACTCCTAGAAGTGGATCTTACTTTGAGAAAAGCTGTCACAATTGCCAGCCAAATAGAAACAGCAGTGGCAGAGGCAAACGTGATGAGCAAACCGGCGGATGTACAAGTTATTCAACAGTCACGTTTACAGCAAAACAGATCTGGCCGCGAGATGGGGAAAAACGCACAGATATTACAAGGAGCGACTGCGATGCACTCATCCCAAGTTAAAACGTGTTACAGATGTGGTTCAAAACAGCATACTGCCAACTTTCAAAAATGCCCCGCCAAAGACGCTATCTGTAACGCATGCAAGAAGAGAGGACATTTCGCTAAAGTGTGTCGGGGACACAAAAACGTAAGTGAGATCTCAATTCCTGATGTGACTGTGCTAACGGTAGAAAGCCCTTATCGCGACTCAAGCAAGATAATGTGTACTGTTCAAATTAGCGCATGTGGAGCAACACAGCACGTGGAGTTAATGCTGGATACGGGCTCAGCAGTATCTATTATTCCAATGTCAGTGTGTAATCAGTATTTCCCTGATGCTACCCTTGTGAAAGCGAAAGTGAACTTAGTGAGCTATGGTGGACACGCCATATCGGTAATGGGATGTATAGAAGCTGAGATCATATACGGCGAGCGGCGTGCTACAACTGAACTGTTCGTTGTGAACACTGGCACCGCGGTGTTGGGACGAGACTTGTTCGCGGCATTAGAATTGCAGCTGTTAGATGGCCGTATAGCGACATCGTCATGCCGTATGATAAATTCAGCTGAAGTTAGTACGAAGCCCGAGAAACTGGGTTGCGCACAAGGATTTACACACCTAGTCAAAGTTCGTGCCGACGTGAAACCAATACAGCAGAAACTACGCCGCCTTCCATTTGCAATTCGCGACGCTGTGTCACTGGAATTAAAGCGACTCATTCAGCAGGATGTGATTGAGCCGATTGAATCATCAGAATGGGTCTCACCAATTGTAGTCACAAAGAAAAAAGATGGAAACATACGACTTTGTGTGGACTTGCGAGAACCAAATAAGGCCGTAGTGGTGGACAGTTTTCCACTCCCCCACATGGAAGAAATGTTTGCAGAACTGAGGGGATCAACTGTCTTTTCAACTCTAGATCTTCAAAGCGCTTGTCACCAAGTCCTACTGCATGAGGATAGCCGTAGCCTTACTTCATTTATCACTCATGAAGGCTTATTTCGCTATAAGCGAGTACCTTATGGACTGGCGTCAGGGCCGAGTTGTTTTCAGAGACTAATGTCGACCATACTTAAAGGACTTGCAAATGTTCAATGTTACTTGGACGACGTCATTATCTCAGGAAAGACCATTGAGGAACATGACAAGAGCTTGAACGCAGCACTTCAGCGTCTAGAAACAGCTGGGCTCAAATTGAACCTTGACAAATGCCACATCAGACAGACAGAGCTGTCGTTCTTGGGACACACAATCTCGGCTGAAGGACTTCAGCCGGATCCTTCTCATGTCCATGCAGTCTCACAAGCTCCACCACCAACTGATACCACCAGCTTACGCTCTTTCCTTGGGCTCACATCGTGGTATTCAAAATTCATACCCGATTATTCCGCAGTGGTCGAGCCCCTTAGAGTGTTGAATCGTGGATCTGCTCCATTCACCTGGACGCCTGAGGCACAGAAAAGTTTTGAGAAGGTAAAAGACCTTATAATTAATAGCCCTGCACTGACACTATTCGATCCTGAGCTACATACTATCGTTACAACTGATGCTTCTAATTACGGTCTGGGCGCCGTTCTCACCCAAATGCACCCAGACGGGTCTGAAAAGACTGTTGCTTTTGCATCACGCACCCTCACACAGGCGGAACGCAAGTACTCCACAATTGAGAAGGAAGCATTAGGCTGTGTGTGGGCAACGGAGAAATGGAGAACTTATCTGTGGGGGCGACGTTTTACATTACGTACAGATCACAGCCCACTCACAACACTGCTCACTTCAAAGGGACAAGGGCGAGCAGGACTTCGGATTGCTCGGTGGCCAGCTAGGTTAATGGCCTTTGACTACAACATCCAGTACAAGCCTGGATGTGAAAATGTTACAGCTGATTGCTTGTCTCGCTTGCCATTACAGAGCAGTGGTCCTGTGCTGGAGGATGACGTGGAAGTGGTCGCACTTGTTTCAACGCTTACGGCCATATCTGTTGATGAATTCAAGGCGGCAGGGGCTGCCTGCCCAATATACGGTAAAGTACGTGACTTACTGACGACCAAGTGGCCAAAAACCCAGAAGGGTCTAGGACCTGACCTGTTACCTTATTACAAAATTCAACATGAACTCTCTCTTCAGGATGATTGCGTGGTAAGAGGCACACACAGACTTTTAGTACCGGAGACCTTGCGTGAAAAGTTCATCGCATTGGCTCACGATACACATCAAGGCATTGTTAGAACCAAGCAAAGACTCAGAGAACTGTATTGGTGGCCGGGTATGGATGCCCAGGTTGAGACAGCCATCAAATCATGCATAACTTGTCAAACGCATGACAAGTCAGCAGTTATCCGCACTCCGCCACTCCAGCCTGTACCCCTCCCAGATGGAGCATGGGAGAAACTCGCCATAGACATTATGGGGCCCTTTGACAAAGCTCCAGCAGAATGTCGTTTTGCTGTAACTTTAGTGGACTACTTTAGTAAGTGGCCAGAGATTGCTTTCATGCCCCAGGTAACTTCTTCAGCGGTTATTCAGTTTCTTTCGACTGTGTTCAGCCGTGAAGGGAACCCGAAGGAGCTGATCTCAGACCACGGCTCTCAATTCATGTCACGTGAGTTTGAGGTGTTTCTCCAAAATCGAGGAATTATACATCGAACGTCATCTGTGTATTACCCTCGTGCCAATGGAGAGGTCGAACGTTTTAACCGTACTTTGAAGCACGCGTTACTTACTGCTTCCTTGGAAGGCAAAGGATGGAAAGAGTTCACAAGGGAATTCTTACAAGCATACCGTGCTACACCTCATTCGACTACTCAGCGTTCACCCGCTGAATTGTTACATGCAAGACCGATGCGCACTAAACTTCACATCTCAGGATTACAGAAAATGCAGCGTCTTCAGCAACCATGTGTGCAGAAAATTGTGGATCGTGTGAAACACATGCAGAAGAGCTCAAAAACATACACTGATCGCAAGCGGGGGGCAAAGGAAGTGTCATTCAAACAAGGATCTTTTGTCCGGGTGAAACGACCAGGTGTCCTTCCTAAGCTCCAATCTGCATTTTCCAAACCATTGGAAGTGCTGCGAAAGACTGGACCTTACACTTATAAACTCTCTGATGGGCGCACTTGGAATGCGTCTCACCTCACACCTTTCTCTTATGGGATGGAGGAAAATGGGGAATTAGCTAACTTTGATGATGACTGTACAATACAACCTGTACCAGTGACTCAGCCGGAAAGACAGGTTAGAGTTAGACGAGCACCAGTATGGGCTCGGGACTATGTTATGAACTAAAGGTAGTTCATTGATTCCATGTGAATAGTATTTTTCATGGTGGAGTGATCAGGTACAAATACATATAGAGTAAGTTGATGTTCTGTAATGCATGCTATGTGTTTGTGGAATTCAAGGGAAAATGTTAAGTTCACGTTTGTAATGCTGGTACTGTTATGATGGCATTGAAAGACATAATTGGGTCATGGTACAGAACAGAAGTGAATACTAAGTACAATTGTTAAAAGAGAGCGAGATGTGGTGTCACCGCTTGTCCTGTGGGTGGCACTATTAGATAAGAGGTACTTGAGTGGACGGAGAAAGAGGAAGGCGAAATAAAGAGTAGTTCGTGAGTTATCTCGTGGTTGCTTGCATCTTTTCTAAGACACAACAGAGCCTCAACCCGTTCTCACTCCCAGGGCGTCGAAAAACGAAGCATGGTCGCAACGAAGACGCTAAAGGCACCCCTAGGCGTCACTATATCGACGCGCTGAGTGCTCCATTGATTTCAGTTGTTTACCCAATGCGTCAGATCAAGACGCATTTTATTCTTTGCATTTGTAAAAGCATACAAGTAAGATAAGTTGTGTGTCCTACATTTTGGAAGTTTTTATTTAGAAAATAAAAAGAGTTCTTTCTACACAGTCGAATGGAATACAAAAAATAACATTTTGTTTCCACCAAAATAAAAGCTCTGTTTAATGTTTGAAAGAAATCAACATTTCTTGTTTTTAAAATAAGTCTCTTCTTCTCACCAAGGCTGCATTTATTAGATTAAAAAAACAGTAAAAACATAAATATTGTAAAATAATATGATGTAAAACAGCTGTTCTCTAAGTGAATATATAGTGAAGTGTAATGTATTCCTGCATGTGATCAAAGCTGAATTTATCATCATTACTCCTGTCTTCAGTGTCATATGATCCTTCACTGATCATTCAGATGTGATGATTTGATGCTCAACACACATCTATGATTATCAGTGTTGAACAATGTTTTTAGGATTTTTTTTTTTAAAGCTTTCTATTTCAGACAAATGTTCTTTTGAACCTTCTATTCATCAAATAATCCTGGGGGAAAGTGAGCATATTCAGCATAAGAGACTACTTTAAATAAAGTACATATCCCAGTGTGAACTGTATTGTAAGACTTACTGTAAGACTGTGAATATTAACGCCTGATCACTCTTGTGGGTTTGCTACTGTTACAATTAAAAACCTTATAAGGATAAAAACATGACAGGCAGACATGATGTAACCAACACAACTACAACTAATACAATTTATACTGGGTTTGCAAATGATCAAGAATTACAATAGTCAATCGTATTGGTGGCACAGAGGGCGTTGTGGAAAATTTCGAAGTCACATGTGTCCCTTCAGTTCAGTCAGTGAAGAAGAAAATCTCTCAGAAGCGAAGTTCCCGGTCTCAGAAGGTAAACTTTATTGCCAGAACAACAAAGTGAGATGCCAGCTGATCATCTGAATCTCTTCACTTGCAGCTCACACTTTTATACAGTTTGACCAGTGATCTCATCTGCAGGTGCTGTTCTCCCTCTCGTTTCTTAGCGTCTACCAAGTACTCCAACATTTTCATCAAAGTCAAACCATTCATAAGCTATCTCTTTGTAATGGTGGCCGACTGCCAACATTTTTGGATTGTCCCAAACAGTGATTTTTTGCCTCATTATTTTTATCAAGAAGAACACATCAAAGGCCACGTGAACCAAAAGAGCAACTTATTATCAGTGCAGATGGCGGCTGCAAGCAACTTCAGATAAAATCCTATCCCATAAGACTTTTCTGAGTCATGAAGGCCATGAGGCCTCTAATCACTTGTAAGCCAATTTATTCTACAATTGTTTTTCATAGGAGAAATAAAATACTTCAACAAATGTTTTCATACATTGAACACATCAGACCACTCATTAGACATCATTTTTAAATGAACTGTGCTCTTTACTAAAAGGACAAAAAAGACATTTATTGACCTTTGAAAATCTCCAACAAGGGGCCATAAGGGCTTGGGCCGGCCCTGTCTTCTTCTTCTTCCCTCCCTACTCTAGCCTGTGCTACACTGAGCAATGTACACGGTCTCAGGATCTCAGGCTCTTATTGCGCTTCTCGACTCTTCATGACCTATCGCTTCATGTTCCCCCAAGTTGTAAGTCGCTTTGGATAAAAGCGTCTGCTAAATGCATAAATGTAAATGTAAATATTTCATTGATTATCTCCAATTAGTTTTAAAGAGTGTTTTAATCGAGGCACTACAATACTCATTATGCAATACTGAGCCTGAAGAAGAGCCTGTGATGATTAAAGGGTTAGTTCACCCAAAAATGAAAATGATGTCATTAATTACTCACCCTCCTGTCGTTCGACACCCGTAAGACATTCGTTCATCTTCGGAGCACAAATGAAGATATTTTTGTTGAAAGCTGATGCTGAGAAAGGCTTCAGACAGGCCTCCATAGGGATTCAGTACATTCACACTCACAAGACCCATAAAAGGCACTAAAAACGCCGTTACAAAGTCCATCTCACTACAGTGGCTCTACAATAATGTTATGAAGCGACGACAATAGTTTTTGAGCGAAAAAAAAATCAAAATAACGACTTTATTCCACAAGTTCTGTCTTCCTCTGCCGTGAACTCACGAAGCAGCACGACGCATGCGCGAGAATATGACGCAGAACCGGCGTTCGGGAATCCATGAAATACACACTTTAGTCCCATTCTGAGCTCTGCGCCGAGACCTAAAGCACGATCAATGTAGAATTCAACAGCTCAGATACGGGGCGTCTTCCTCTGCTCGTTGTAAACAAATCTCCTCCTCGCTTCTGGGTCACGTGTCCGAACGCCGGTTCTGCGTCATATTCTCGCGCATGCGTCGTGGTGCTTCGTGAGTTCACGGCAGAGGAAGACAGAACTTGTGGAATAAAGTCGTTATTTTGATTTTTTTTTCGCTCAAAAACTATTATCGTCGCTTCATAACATTATTGTAGAGCCACTGTAGTGAGATGGACTTTGTAACGGCGTTTTTAGTGCCTTTTATGGGTCTTGTGAGTGTAAATGTACTGAATCCCTATGGAGGCCTGTCTGAAGCCTTTCTCAGCATCAGCTTTCAACAAAAATATCTTCATTTGTGCTCCGAAGATGAACGAATGTCTTACGGGTGTCGAACGACAGGAGGGTGAGTAATTAATGACATAATTTTCATTTTTGGGTGAACTAACCCTTTAAGGTTGTTTGGTTTTCTTGAGCTCAAAGAGAATGAAATACCCAAATATTTGAACCTAAAATCGAGAGGCCTATATTAACACATGTGCAGAAGGCATAATTACAATTTATGTCAGTTTAGTTGAACACATAGGCCTACAAAAAGTATTCTTCATGAAATAATGTAACTGTAATGCTATTAGACTCCAGAAAAATACATGTTCTTTGTTAATGGCAGACATTAAATTCCGCGATAATACAATACAGGTAAACAAATACACTGCAAAAAATGCTTTTCTTACTCAGTATTTTGTCTTGTTTTCAGTCCAAATGTCTAAAAAATCTTACATTAAGAAGCATTTACTAGACAAGCAAAAGTTTTTGTCTTGTTTTGGGGGAAAATAACTCAAAATGAAGGGAGTTTTTGCTTAAAATAAGATAAATAATCTGCCAATGGGGTAAGAAAAATAATCTTAATTCAAACAGAAAACAAGATTCTTTTGTTTACCCCATTGGCAGATTATTTAGCTTATTTTAAGCAAAAACTCCCTTCATTTTGAGTTATTTTCCCCCAAAACAAGACAAGAACTTTTGCTTGTCTAGTAAATGCTTCTTAATGTAAGATTTTTTAGATATTTGGACCAAAAACAAGACAAAAATACTAAGCAAGAAAAGCATTTTTTGCAGTGTAGATGCATTTTAACTCTGTCAAGCAACAGGAGAGGAAACTATTTTTCTGTTAGGAATAGATTTAGTTTTGAACGAATATCGCCATCATGTGGAGACTTTAAAAAATACATTATGTAGGCCTAGTAGTGCTTTTCGAATGACTATTTTTCATGATGCTAATGAATATTCATGAGGTGGGTTGCCCACGAATGTCACGTGATTCCGACTTGCAGGAAAGTTGTAGCCATATTTCTGCAACAAGTTGTGTAAACCGAAACTTGATATCTACATCCGCAGGCGGTTACATCCAATGAGGTGAGGTTTAACTACTTAAAATAATAATGTGTAATGAGTGATCTCAATAAATTAAAAGTGTTTAGTAAAATAATGCGAGATTGAGGTTAGCAAACTGACTCCGGAACGGTCTGGACCCGTTCATTAAGGGTCATCCTTTCAGATCCCTCACTCTAAACTAGTATTCTGGCAAAAACCAGCTACATGGAAGTATTTTAAATATAATGGACCAACATTAGATAGACTGGATTGCTCTATAAAAGCTTGAATATTTCATATCTGCTTTTATTATTAAAACATGATTAAATCATTCAAAACTTGAAAATCATAATTAATCAGGGGTGATAGCGTTCCGGCACCACGCCGAACGCTATCACAGTTTTTTTTTACTGTGGCTGTGGCTGGGGGGGGGGGGGGGGGGGGGGGATCAGGTTCTGGTTATATTGGTCTACGGCGGCGTTTTAGTGCCATGTTAAAAAAAAAAAAAAAAAAAAAATTAATAATAATAATAAAAAAGATTGTCTAATGTTTATTTGATGTCTGTTTTTAAAAGCACGGAAGAGAATATGTGCTGTTCTGTTAGACATCGTTTCAGCTATTAAAATAGTTCCGTTTTGTATGTATGGCAAAGTGATTTTGTTTCTGCCTTTTGATTAATTTTTTCCTTGGGGTATTCCAGCGGAAACTTAAAATACTCCGTCATTTTTAGCCATACAGATAAGTGCAAGACATAATTATAAACAGTAAACTGTCTACTTTTATTTGTGTACACTCACGATAACAGCAAAGGCCGTGGACTCAGGGAACAGATTATTTTGCACTCCACTCAAAACGCTGTCTTCATTTCAAAAATATATTTTGTTTATTAAACGCAAAGTTTTTCATTTCAAAAGCACTTCTAAATTCAGTTTATATTTCCAAAAAACGAAATTCCGAGCCAAAATAACGAAGTGCTAAAAAAAAAACACCACCATGCAAATTCAAACGTTTCGCTCGTCTCTGTGGCAATGCGTCACAATAACCTGGGCTGGCGTATGTAAAAGTCGATCATTCTTTACAGATGATGGTATGTTTGGACAGAAGACGAGTTCTTTATTAAACTCATAAAAAAACAATAGAATATAAAATGCCACAATTTATCATAACACCTCATATGTGCCGCTCAAGTATAAGAGGCTTTCCTTGCCATCAGTGCTATAACCATAGACTGTAAAAAAATATAATGACAGCAGCGGGAATCCACCTGTCACTCAAAGTGACCACGCCCTTAATTATGCAGAACTTTAAGGCTCAATATAATGTAAACGAATGAGTTATAAAAAAATTCACCCCCCTCACAGTTGTCATGAAGGGCAAAATGAGCCGTATAGACCAAAACCACAATTTGTACCAGGCTGTAAACATGTTTTATTCTGCTCTAAAGTTGGCCATTTTAACATGAGCTCACTGAGATTCTGCTCCCTTCTGGAGCCTGTCCCTAGCGGTCAGTCGGTGAATTGCAGTTTGAGGCACTTCCGTATTGGCTTCAAGAGAAACTGCGGGAGGTTGCCGCTTGGCTATAACACGCACGTCTCTTTCCATTAAAAATAACGGCGTGCGGTGGCTGGGATAAACATAAACATAACAACATACGTAGCATGATTTTTGGAATGATTTATCACGAGAGGAAAAAAAATGTTTTAGTCGCATAACATCAGTTAATGGAAACGCTGTCATTTCGCAATATTTTTTGTCGACTTTTAGAAAATATCGCAAAAGTTTTGCGCAAATCTGTAATGGAAACACGGCTAGTGTTATGTACAAGGAATACAAGTTGATGTAGACTAATATAAATTTAAAATACATCGTTTTAATAAATACAAATCAGCAAGTTTCAAGTGATATCCCAGATAACAATTTTTGGTTCCCAGAACGTTCTCAGAACGTTCCCAGAACAGGCATCCTAACGTTCTCTATTGGTTAGCCAGGAAAGTTTTATTTACGTAAATAGAACGTTCCCCTAACCTCTTTACTCCGATATCATTGACCCTGTTGTACGCCAGTAATCGTCCAGCAATGCCCGCCGCGTCCCATAGGGTATAAGCGTCCCATAGGGTATAAGCGTCCCATAGGGTATAAGCGTCCCATAGGGTATAAGCGGCATGGAAAACGGATGAATGGACGTCAATAATCAGTAGCGACTACAATCCATGTCTTGTTTTGAATTTATTTAATCAATAGAAATAATTCAAGCACATAAACCTTAATATGGAGGATTAAATAAAATTGAATTATGCATTAATATGTAGGCCTACATTTTGTAACTTGTATCACTGACACCTATAGTTACCAAAACCTACGTTTAAGTGCCAAATAACAATGACTTCAACACAATATGTGGTTCTCTTACGAGAGGTTCTCTCGTATTGCGTAAGTTCCTTACGCTACGGGAAAGTATTCTTTCTTCGAGATTTCTGAAAAACCCAAAATTATCCTTAATTTTGTAACATTGTCAACGCAGTGCGGCAGCCTGGCAGACCATAGCAGGCTATTCCAGTGTGCTATTGGCTGCTCTGCTGGCAACTGCAGCAGCCTATCGGTGAGCCCGCGTGACGTGGCGACCAATGAGGGCGCTTCGCGCCCACCTGGCTTCATTTGCCTACAGGTGGGGCGTGGCCACGTGTATATAAGCAGGGCTCACGGGCTGCATATTCGATTTTCTTTTCTTCAGCGAAGCCCTTCGCATCGCTGGATCTGGAACCCGCCGCCGTGATCGTGCAGACGAGCAAGCAGAGGACAGCGCCTGGAGAAGCCGGCAGCATCGCGCCACCTTCAGCCATCCGTGCCTGCTCTGCTATCCGGCAGCATTATATCCTTTCATTGCACGTGTTCTCGCCGTTGCGTCACACATTTCATAAAAGAGCACGAGCGTTTTTATCAAAACGCCTCGTTCCACCTGCGGCTCGTGCCACGTGCAGCTCAGCACCAGAGACCGCCATGTGTCTGCGCTCTCTGTCTGGGCCGTGACCACGCCGCCGCCGCACTCCTCGCGGGCGAATGCCCCGAGTGTGAGGAACTCTCTATGTCGACCCTGCGGGCTCGACTCGAGCAGTTTTATGACGACATCACTCCGCTGTTCCCCCCCTCTGTTCAAGCCGCGCCACCGCGCCGCTTACAAGAGATGGTTGAAATGAACGGTCTCGGAGCGAGCCTTCTCCCCCTCTATTCAAGCCGCGCCACCGCGCCGCTTTCAAGGGATGGTAGGAATGAACGGTCTCGGAGCGAGCCTCCTCCCCCTCTGTTCAAGCCGCGCCACCGCGCCGCTTGCAAGGGATGGTAGAAATGAACGGTCTCGGAGCGAGCCTCCTCCCCCCTCTGTTCATGCCGCGCTGATGCGCCGCTTATATACAAGGGATGGCAGAAATGCACGGTCCTGCAGCTCTCTTTACGTTACAAGAGAGCTGTTCCACCCTCGCGCACATTTTTCAGTCCCCTCATGAGTTCAGGCGACTGGAATTGTTCATATTGCTGTACACGAGCCTGTTAAGACACGCACGCCAGCAAACATACGCCGTCATAAGACATGACGCTGACATATGCTCTCCAACGAACCCGCACTCCCCCCTCTTGGACCGCGCAGATTGCGGCGTTCACAAGGAATGTGAGTGCGCTCGGTCACAAGCACGTTCAGCACTCACCGGGAAATTAACAGAGGGTGTTTTCGTCCCGCTGTGGCCGGACGAACCGCCATTCTCTAGCATTTCTCAGCCCCCTCTCCAGTTCAGGCGGCTGGAAATATTACTATTGCAGTAACGAGCCTGTCTTTTATGCACGCACGACTGCCAACAAGCACGAGGACGTACTGCTGTATGCTCGCGCTAACTGAACGCTATTGTGTCCCTCCCGGTAGCACAGTGGCAAAATCAGCGGCTGAAACGCCGGAGACCCGAGTTCGAGCCCAGCTCTCGCGGCAGATAAAAATGTTTTACTGTCCGCTTCCCCGGGCTCGCGGCCAGCTTTTCTTACATACAGAAAGCTAACTCGCACCACGTGGTGCTCGAGTATTTTTGGACGTCTATACATAAGGAGAGAAAAGACGGTTAAGTCCCGCTGCGGCCGGACCACCGTTAAAACTCTGTTTTTCCTGTCAGTCCCCACTCCTGTGGCTACTGCAGATGTTTTCCACGCAGCCTACGAGCCGGCGAACTCGCCCTCTCGCCTGTTTCCAACTGTAGCCCCTCCAAAGTCCTCCTAGCAGAGGGGGGAAGCGACGGTTAAGTCCCGCCGTGGTCGGACCACCGTCAAAACTCTTCTTCCTGTCAGCCCCCACTCCTGTGGCTGCTGCAGATGGCTCTCACGCAGCAAACGAGCCGGCAAAACTGCCCTCTCGCCTGTCTACAACCGCTGTTTTATGACGAACCAGAGAAATCACGAAGTTGCCTTTTTTTTTTTTTTGGTTGCACGGCTCACGCCGTATGTGTTTTCAAATGCAGTAAACGTGCCCACTTTTGTGTTCACCCCTGCACCCAAGCACCACAAATCCCGTGTCTCTCACTCACATAAAGCGGCCACCGGCCGCTCGAGTGCTAGAGTTAGGTCACGTGTCCGCTTATTTGCGCCCACGCCTAATCACCACACGCGCTGTCACACAGCCACTCTTAACCGGTCATGTTCCACGCGTAAGAGTTGTGCCCGCTCAAACGCGCTCACACATTTTCGCGAACATTCTGCCCCCGGCGCCATGCGCCGCGCCACACACCATTTGTTCTCCGCCCAAGGTGGCCGGAACGACGAGTGTAAGGCCACACACAAGCCACTCCCTGCTCGAAGCGGCAGAGATACAGTGTGTAGGGCGGCCAGCCATCGCGAGCGATCGGCTGGCCCACAGCACAGAGAGCGCGCGCACTGCGCCCGCCCCTCCTATACAGGCCGTCGAACCCGCAAAGCGCGGCGTTTCGAGCCCGGAGGCCGTTCTATCCCGTGTGGCACACGCGAGAGCGTGGGAAGCCATTCCAGGTGTATCAGAATGGGTGCTGAAAACAGTGAAGCACGGCTACACTCTGCAGTTCGCTCGCCGCCCTCCGCGCTTCTGTGCGCGTACGGAGACGAGAGTGAGCGAGGAAGTAGCACATCTACTTCGAGCGGAGATAGCCACACTGCTGTGCGAAGGGGCTATAGAACCGGTTCCCCATTCTATGAGCAAGTCAGGCTTTTACAGCCGGTATTTTCTCGTGCCAAAAAGGGTTGGGTCGCTCAGACCGATTCTGGATCTGAGGCGTCTGAACAAAGCTCTTATGAGAAGATCGTTCAAGATGCTCACGACCAAGCAGATCCTCGCGCATATTCGCCCGAGAGACTGGCTAATCTCCCTAGATTTGAAAGACGCATATTTTCAAATCAAGATAACGCCGCGTCACAGGCCATTCTTACGATTCGCCTTCGACGGCCAGGCTTATCAATACACCGTCCTTCCGTTCGGCCTGTCACTAGCACCCCGTACATTTACGAAGTGCATGGACGCGGCCCTCGCTCCCCTGAGAAGTCGAGGGATGCGAGTGTTGAACTATCTGGACGATTGGCTCATCCTGGCGCAGTCAGAGGCCGAGCTCCTCGCCCACAGGGCAATGCTGCTCAGCCATCTGGACAGCCTGGGGCTCACGGTCAATTGGACCAAGAGCTCATTAGTGCCCACGCAATCAACCTCATTTCTGGGTTTGAATCTGGACACTGTGGCAATGTCAGCCCGCCTGTCACCCCAACGCGCGCGCTAAGTTCGGCGCATGGATGCGTACTTCCGGCCGGGCAAAATCGCACCTCTCAAGCTCTTTCAGAGGATGCTGGGACGTATGGCCTCAGCTGCAGCTGTGCTCCAGCTGGGCTTAATGCGCATGCGCCCGCCGCAATGCTGGTTAAACGCCCGAGTGCCTCACAGAGCCTGGGCGTCCGGAGGCTTCAGGATCAGAGTGACTCAGGGATGCGTTTCAGCCCTAGAGCCCTGGTTAGTAGCCGACTGGTACCAGCGGGGAGTGACGATGGGAGCCATCTCACACCGCAAGGTCATCTCGACGGACGCCTCCACCACGGGTTGGGGCGCCGTTTTCGAGGGCAGATCGGCCTCGGGCCTCTGGTCGAGCGGGGAAAAGCTCCTACACATAAACTGTTTGGAGATGATAGCGGTAGAGAACGCGCTCAAGCAGTTTCTCCCGCTTATACGAGGACACCACGTGTTGGTCCGGTCGGACAATACCACAGTGGTGCCCTATGTGAACCGGCAGGGCGGTGTCAGGTCCAGGTGTCTGGGCAATCTGACAGAACGCCTGCTCGTGTGGGCACACAGCTCGCTGCGCTCGCTGAGAGCTGCGCACGTACCGGGCCACCTCAATGTGGGCCCGGACAAGCTGTCCAGGGGCCTCATTCTCCCAGGAGAATGGTCCCTGCACCCTCAGACAGTCCAGCTGGTATGGCGCCTATTCGGCAGAGCGGAGCTCGACCTCTTTGCAACAAAAGAGAACGCCCGCTGCCCGAGGTTTCTGTCCAAAAGCGAGGATGCGCTGTCCCAACCTTGGCCCAGCCTCCCGCTGTATGCTTTCCCGCCGATTTCCCTATTGCCCCAGGTCATAGCGAAAATCAGGGAGACGCGCCGCCTGGTGCTCCTTATAGCGCCGCGCTGGGAGAACCAGATTTGGTACCCAGAGCTGGTGAAGCTGTCGCACTCACCCCCCTGGCCAGTTCCGCTGAGAGCAGACCTCCTCTCTCAAGCAGGAGGGTCAGTTTGGCATCCCCATCCAGAGCGTTGGTCTCTGCATGTATGGGTGACCAACGGATACCCGTTGACCTGCCCGAAGGGGTTATGAACACGATTTCACACTCTAGAGCCCCCTCGACGAGGCGGTTATATAGTTCTAAGTGGTCGGTGTTCACTGAGTGGTGTGTTTCCAAGGGATTGGACCCACAGCAATGTGGGGTCCAGCGGGTGCTCTCCTTCCTCCAAGAGCTTTTGGAACTGGGCAGGTCCCCTTCCACGCTCAAAGTGTATGTGGCGGCTATAGCAGCGTTCGCTCAGACGACGCTAGGTAGCACGCTAGGAAGGAACGAGCTCATCATCCGTTTCCTCAGAGGAGCCAGACGGATGAATCCCCCGCGGCCCCCATCGGTTCCTATATGGGATCTGGCCTTGGTCCTAGAGGCCCTGAAGGCCCATCCTTTTGAACCGCTCGAGACTGTGGAACCAAGGTTCCTTTCGCTAAAAACCGCGTTCCTGATAGCTCTGGCTTCAGTGAAACGCGTGGGGGATCTACACGCGCTCTCAGTGAGCCCGACGTGTATGGAGTTCGGTCCTAATGACTCTATGGTCATTCTCAGACCGAGGCATGGTTATGTCCCCAAAGCGATTGGCACTCCCTTCAGGGCGCAGATTATCTCCCTCTCGGCTCTGCCAGCATCCGACGAGGGGGACGGTGGCAATATCCTCTGCCCTGTCAGGGCATTGAGGGTTTATGTCACACGCTCCGCCGCCTTCAGGCGTTCTGAGCAGCTATTTGTTTCGTTTGGTGGGCGCACTAAAGGTCTCGCCTCCTCGAAACAGACCCTTTCCAGGTGGATGGTGGACGCGATTGCAACTGCATACGCTTCCAAACACCTGCAGTGCCCGCTAGGTGTCAGAGCACACTCCACCAGAGGCATGGCCTCTTCGTGGGCTTGGGCCAGAGGGATTTCCATCCACGATATCTGTATGGCGGCAGGCTGGGCCTCCCCGTCTACGTTCGTGAGATTTTACAATCTGGAAGTTCCTGCCTTACAGGCGAAAGTGTTACCAGTTCAATAGGGCTGTTGGTCCTGCCCAGTGTTTCTGCGCAGACATAGCTCACATGCTGGTAGTAAGTTCGGTACTAGGCTCATGTGAATTTGAAGGAGACCGGCGGTGCCGTTTCCTCATTTACGAGACGAGCTGTTGTGAGTTTGAAGGTGACCGGCGGTGCCGTTACCTCACTCATATAACAAAATATTGTGAATTTGAAGGCGACCGGCGTTGCCGTTCCCTCATTCATGAGACAAGGTGTGGTGAATTTGAAGGAGACCGGCAGGTGCCGTTCCCTCATTCATGGGACAGGGTGTTGTAACCACCCGTTGTAACCACCCGTCTGTTCGAATGAAGTGTCTGTAGATGTGGTGGCCCGTTTTCCTTACCGGCCACCCTGCCCGAGCAGTGTTATGGTCCCCGGTTCCCTGGGATACATATGCTGTACGCGAGGCGCGCACGGCGTTGACAATATGTTCCCGTAGCGTAAGGAACTTACGCAATACGAGAGAACCTCTCGTAAGAGAACGATACTCGGTTACTTAACGTAACCTCGGTTCTCTCTAGAAGAGGGAACGAGTATTGCGTTCCTTGCCGTGCGCCCCGCGGGCTTTTACGCTTCAGAACTACGAAAACCGAATATGCAGCCCGTGAGCCCTGCTTATATACACGTGGCCACGCCCCACCTGTAGGCAAATGAAGCCAGGTGGGCGCGAAGCGCCCTCATTGGTCGCCACGTCACGCGGGCTCACCGATAGGCTGCTGCAGTTGCCAGCAGAGCAGCCAATAGCACGCTGGAATAGCCTGCTATGGTCTGCCAGGCTGCCGCACTGCGTTGACAATGTTACAAAATTAAGGATAATTTTGGGTTTTTCAGAAATCTCGAAGAAAGAATACTTTCCCGTAGCGTAAGGAACTTACGCAATACGAGAGAACCTCTTCTAGAGAGAACCGAGGTTACGTTAAGTAACCGAGTATCGTTTTAAAATATAAATTTTATTCACAGACATTTATAATGAATAAAGATTACTTTAACTGGGATTATTTTCTTACCACTGAATTAACGGAACGTAGCCTAGCCTTCTCTGTTTTGGTCTGTAGATCAAAACTCCTCGGTTAACATCATGTTGTCTTCAATTACGTGTAAAATCTCTCTGATATCACACTATTTATACTGGTATATATATTAATTATAACCCATTATTCAATAAAGATCGATAAACTAATGTTAGTCAGTCGGCAAAAACGAAATGACCGTTAATTTTTAAATTACGCGAGTGCGCGTCTTTCTGTGGAAGACGGAAGAAAGCGCGTGCTGGAGAAGCGCGCACAGATCAGAGGCGCGCAGTAACGAAATATAGGTACAAATAACCCTTATAAAAAAATTTAATCTAAAAATAACCTGCAGGGAACGTTCTGGGAACGTTCTCTTTAGGTTATAAAAAAACACCTCAAAAATAACCTGCAGGGAACCATATGGGAACGTTAGGGGAACGTTCTGTGTTTACTGGGTAGGCATTATTCAATTAAAAGTATCAATGAATAAAACATTATGTTGACCAGGTGGATTATTCATTGAAATCATGGAGAATGACGTTTAGTTTTATTTTCATCATGAATGACAGCGCACTGTGTATTTACAGACAAACGAAATCTGCAGAAGTCTCTTTACTGCGGAACTGAACTTAATAAAACAGAAAAGAAATCAATGTGTCATACATACAAAACGGAACTGTTTTAATAGCTTAATGTAGGCACTGAACATATTGAGGAGAAAATGCTGCGGTTTCTTGAATAATACTGAGGGCATAATGCAAATATGAAAATATCTAAAAAAGAGCCACTTGTCAATAATGATGATCAGGGTTATACATACTTAGGCTGTTTATATATTTGGGCCCAGGGGCCAACAAGTTGTGTTAAAAGTGCGTCGCATACATAGTACCCTCTCGGGGGGCAAGGAAAAAAGTTCAGGCTCAGGAATTTTTTTCACTATCAGCCCTGATTAATCCTATTTAGCCAGTAACAATAAAACTATAAAATAAAAATACGTCATTTAAACAGACTATAAATGTAAAAACAAGTCTGTAATTACCTATTTTTATAGTTTTATTATTTGAGTAGCCTACATTACAGTACAAACATGTATTTTTTTATTTAAGGAAAAATAACACTTTTTTTTAACAATGTTGCTCAAGAAACAAGCTTACATTTTTTGAAGATTGATGAATAGAAAAAATAAAATAAAATACATAAAACATAATTTATTTAAAACCTTGATTTTATTTTAACTGTTTTAAATGAACATTTCAAAACACAGAAGTTAACAGTGAAACACTGAAACGCTACTGTTGGGTGCACAACAGTAATGAACGCACAATAGTCTCAAAACCTAGTGAGCTGCCTACTTAGATAAGCATTTGGAGCCAGCATAACCGTGTATATGATGCCCTGAATCATCTAAATAGGCAGCTCACGAGGTTTTGAGTACAGCCCTGATCGATACCAATTTCCGTTTTAATAAGATGTTATTTGAATGTAGGCCTATTATTTACATTTGTCATTACATTTTAGAGACACATTTTTACATTTTTGAAAAAATGATATTCACATGCTATGCTATGTCCATGTAAATGAAATGCAAAAACAATAGGACCCCCCCCCCCCATTCACCAATCAATTTTTTAAACCAAACTTTATAAAGATGATTCTCAACTATGTTATGAATTGATATACCATTTTTCTTTATATGTGTGTCAAATGGCCATACATTGGCAGTGGTGTATCTAATTTGCATATGAATGTGTTCTTGGTGCAACATGTAATGAAAAAAGAAGTGTAATAATGGGAGTAATAGTTGGCAACATTTTCATAATATCAAATATTTTATATGAATATTGATATTCACCTGTTGTGTCTCCTAAAATGCCTGATAAACATGCTTTAAGTCCCGGTGTCCTCAACGGTGGACATGTATGATATCAATGCCCTGTCATATTTTGATTAGAAACCCCATAACATTTTCCTGAGATGTTGATTTATAACAAACAGTTTGAAAAGTCGTCAGATTTAAATCAATATATTATCATATTTCCATAAGAGTGCTAAATTTGATCATTCAGTCATTTTATATATATATATATATATATATTTATACATGGGCGTCGGAAGCAAAAAAAATGTGGGCGGGTCCTTGCTAAACGTATAGTTCGGAAAGACAAAATTACGGAAATCACTGTATCATTGAAAGCGGCAGTAGTGTAGGGGTAAGATGCACGGCGTCTAATTTTGACACAAATTGACCCGCGGTTCGAGTCCGCCTTTCGCCGAACTCAATCTTTTCCCTTTGCCCATCACAAATCAGATCGGAAAGGCATTTATTTTCAATAAAAATGAAGAAAATGTTAGAAAAGTGGAAATAAAGCGTCTAACGTGTTTAATAATAAGTGTTTATCGATTAGGGGTAGGTAAAGAGACATGTGCTGAATGTTAGAGACAATAAAAGTGAGTGGGTCCAATATCATTGATCGTAAAAAGTGGTACACTG
Organism: Romanogobio albipinnatus; assembly: GCA_023566225.1. Taxonomy (NCBI): domain Eukaryota; kingdom Metazoa; phylum Chordata; class Actinopteri; order Cypriniformes; family Gobionidae; genus Romanogobio; species Romanogobio albipinnatus. Next base: position 4,601,616 of record CM042248.1, on the reverse strand, counting down.
GTTCCGACGCCCATGTATATATATATATATACAGTGAGGAAAATAAGTATTTGAACACCCTGCTATTTTGCAAGTTCTCCCACTTGGAAATCATGGAGGGGTCTTAAATTGTCATCGTAGGTGCATGTCCACTGTGAGAGACATGATCTAAAAAAAAAATATCCAGAAATCACAATATATGATTTTTTAAACTATTTATTTGTATGATACAGCTGCAAATAAGTATTTGAACTCCTGAGAAAATCAATGTTAATATTTGGTACAGTAGCCTTTGTTTGCAATTACAGAGGTCAAAGGTTTCCTGTAGTTTTTCAGCAGGTTTGCACTGCAGGAGGGATTTTGGCCCACTCCTCCACACAGATCTTCTCTAGATCAGTCAGGTTTCTGGCCTGTCACTGAGAAACACGGAGTTTGAGCTCCTCCAAAGATTCTCTATTGGGTTTAGGTCTGGAGACTGGCTAGGCCACGCCAGAACCTTGATATGCTTCTTACAGAGCCACTCCTTGGTTATCCTGGCTGTGTGCTTCGGGTCATTGTCATGTTGGAAGACCCAGCCTCGACCCATCTTCAATGCTCTAACTGAGGGAAGGAGGTTGTTCCCCAAAATCTCGCAATACATGGCCCCGGTCATCCTCTCCTTAATACAGTGCAGTCGCCCTGTCCCATGTGCAGGAAAACACCCCCAAAGCATGATGCTACCCCCCCCCCCCCCCCCATGCTTCACAGTAGGGATGCTGTTCTTGGGATGGTACTCACCATTTTTCTTTCTTCTTCCTCCAAACACGTTTAGTGGAATTATGACCAAAATGTTATATTTTGGTCTCATCTGACCACATGACTTTCTCCCATGACTCCTCTGGATCATCCAAATGGTCATTGGCAAACTTAAGACGGGCCTTGACATGTGCTGGTTTAAGCAGGGGAACCTTCCGTGCCATGCATGATTTCAAACCATGACGTCTTAGTGTATTAGTTTTTTCCCCAGAGCTGTCTCTTTACTGAACTCAAACCCCCGTTGATCCACTTCCCTCATAAACTGCTAACTCTCCTACCTCACATCTACATTCACTTTGTTATTTGCACTACTGACTGTTTATTACAGTAACAACTGTTTACTTATGCATTTTGCACCACCATATCTTAACTGGAATATGCTCATTTGCACTGCCGACTGTATTTATAGTAACCATGTTTACATTTGCATTTTGCACCGTACTTCTAACTGCAATATGCAACCACTTTCCACTGCACTTTTACACTTTCTTTCGGATAGCTCTGTCCATAATTTATTGCACTACCTTAATCCACTGCTATATTCCTCATATTAGCCTAACATATTATTGTATACCTCTATCTGTAAAATTCTGTTCAAAGTAATAGCCATCTGTATATTATATTCATAGTACATATTCACCTGTACATTCTGTTTACATTCTGTTTATAGTAATAGCCATCTGTATATTTATATTTATTCACTGTATATATTCATCTGTAAATTCAGTTCTGTTTATAGTAATAACCATCTCTCTACTTATACATATTTATATATATATTCAGTACATTTTTATGCCCTGCACTTACGCAACCATTGTATATATCCTGCACTTGCTGCTATTGCACTTCTGGTTAGACCTAAACTGCATTTCGTTGCCTTGTACTTGTACTTGTGTAATGACAATAAAGTTGAATCTAATCTAATCTAATTACCAACAGTAACCTTGGAAACGGTGGTCCCAGCTCTTTTCAGGTCATTGACCAGCTCCTCCCGTGTAGTTCTGGGCTGATTTCTCACCTTTCTTAAGATCATTGAGACCCCACGAGGTGAGATCTTGCATGGAGCCCCAGTCCGAGGGAGATTGACAGTCATGTTTAGCTTCTTCCATTTTCTAATGATTGCTCCAACAGTGGACCTTTTTTCACCAAGCTGCTTGGCAATTTCCCCCTGGCCCTTTCCAGCCTTGTGGAGGTGTACAATTTTGTCTCTAGTGTCTTTGGACAGCTCTTTGGTCTTGGCCATGTTAGTAGTTGGATTCTTACTGATTGTATGGGGTGGACAGGTGTCTTTATGCAGCTAACGACCTCAAACAGGTGCATCTAATTTAGTATAATAAATGGAGTGGAGGTGGACATTTTAAAGGCAGACTAACAGGTCTTTGAGGGTCAGAATTCTAGCTGATAGACAGGTGTTCAAATACTTATTTGCAGCTGTATCATACAAATAAATAGTTAAAAAATCATACATTGTGATTTCTGGATTTTTTTTTTAGATTATGTCTCTCACAGTGGACATGCACCTACGACGACAATTTCAGACCCTCCATGATTTCCAAGTGGGAGAACTTGCAAAATAGCAGGGTGTTCAAATACTTATTTTCCTCACTGTATATATATATATATATTAGGGCTGGGTATCGATTCAGATGTTCCAATTCTATTCGATTTGGATTCACAAGCTCTCAAATCGATTCGATTTCGATTCTCGATTCGATTTCGATTCTCGATTTATCTCAGTGAATATAGATTTAATAAAAATACTATATTTATAAAAAAGAACAGTGAACAAGTTTACAAGTGGGTAATTAAAAAGAAATTAAGAGCCACAAAATTATATATTAAACTCTCTTTATTTTAGGTACACTTGGGTACATTAAAACATAACCCAGCTCTAAATTTCAAATACATACAATTATGTTAAATACAATACAGTTTTGATGCAACTTTATTCTAAAAAAATTATCTGAGAAGTATTTTATAAAATTTGTATGGATATTTTGAAATATTTATTCTAAAACATAAAAAGGATATTGGATGATTTTCAGCAATTTTCAGTAAAGGACAAGCTTTTTTTTCTTCGATTTTGCCGCCCGTCATTCACACTCTGTCCATTTTTATGGAGGCGCCTGAGCTTTGATTCATGCCCCGGATGGATGGTGCATTATATTTCGTCACTATCTCTGTTATTTGCGTGCCTTCCTTAGATGCGATTGCCATTCGATTTTATCTTTGCGATAAGCATATGCGATACCGGCCAGGGTCGACTGGAAACCCCCGGGACGGAGAACCGCGACGCGCTGGCATAGTGCTCGGGGGGGACCGATCGAACGAGACCAGTTGAAACTTTAACCGGCTATATCTCGGAAACACGCCGGCGAAACCGGCTGTAATTTGGGTCGATCGTAGTGCCTGATGAGGCCTTTCGAGGATCGAGGTCATAACCGGGAATAGGTGCTTTTTAGGGCTGTGCAATATATCGAAATTATCGAAATATCGCAAATGTTCATATCGCGATATGCATATCGCAACGGCACGCAATATCTGAATGATTTTAATAGGCTACTTCAACATTGTGAAAAGTGTACATTTTAGGTTGACGCATATAGCAGAGACTAGACTGGGCACATGAGTGTTACTTATGTGACTTGCTTGACGTTAAAAAGAGTTATTAAATGCAATAACTTGCGAAAAACAACTCCTTGCCGTCTCACACACCGAAACGTGTGCACAAGCCGCCTCTCTGAGAGCGTGTGATCCCTTCAGTTCTGTTATTAAGCATTAGGTCTTAAAGTGACAGCCTGCTAATACTATAAACCTGCCACTGTCTGTCAAACAATGACTGCTGTGTTTAGTTCTTATTTTAAATAACAAAGATAAATTAAAATAACAAAAATAATCGTCCACCCCTAGTTCAGGTGTCTTTGTGTACCTGGATGTTCTTGATGTTTAAGTTTTAGGTTGATGTAACTATACATGTGCTGGTCATATAATTAGTAATTAGTAGTATACTAGTTGTCGTGGCAAAATTTCAAACTAACGCCGCATTACTGAATAAGAGACAAAACCTGCCCAATTGTCTTTATAAAGATTTAATTTCTTGCAAGAAATGAGTCACAGTCATACAGCCATCTTCAATGTCTGCAGAGTGCACACTAACTAGACATAACAGCACCCAGCTTTTTATCAGTTTCCCAAACAAAGTCACTCCTCCTGTAAATTTCCACACATGACAAGAAAAGCAGCACTTGCTCAAATCTATACATGACCTTTTACCTAGTAAGCTGGTTCTGTATGAAAATATGCAAATCAATAAACATTTCGTGCGCAATGTTTAATGTATAGCTATGATTAAATTTTCCCATAACAATCCCCTCTTTTTATCACATCATTGATAAACCATAATGAAAAATTTTATCATTGTATATATATATATTTATGACTGAAAACTCAAAAATAAGTAAACATAATAGTAAGGTTAAAAAGGCTAAATATGAAAAATGAATAAATGTAATAGTAAAGTTTTAAATGATTAAAACGAAAATCTAAACTGAATGAAAAATTATAGTAATAATCCAATTCAATAATCTATTCTCATCACTTGAATTTGTGAAGAAAGAAAATATGCATAGGCTGATTTTTGTGGTTAAAGCCCCCCTTTCACTGCAAATAAAAACATGGTTATAATATTTAGATATCTGAGGCCTCCAAAGGCCGCCCAGATTTAAATCAACGAAAACATAATCCCCTAATTTGTTTCATTCTTCTCTTTGCTAGTCACTATCTCCTATCACTAAATGTGTTCATCCATTCGTCGTACTCGTCATAAATGTCTAATTTGACCATCTGTTGTGATACACTGGACTTCACTACTCGTTGAACCATCCTGGAAATGCGTTGAAAATACATTGTGAACACATACAAATCAGTACAACAATTTCAAAAACCTGCAATACAGTAAAACATAATCAATATCCCCATCCCTTCAGATTTGTCATCCAACCAAATCATCAGTCATCAGCTTTTTCCCTCTCCAGTTTTCTTACAGCCTGTCTCATGTAGGGTACTCAATTATATTGGTTACATTGTCACTATAATCTGGAATATGAAAGCAAAACGATACCCTAAGCATTTTCCAAACTCTCTCCTCCTCAGCTGTTATCATGTCTAAAACTAGTCTGTTTTGGATATCTGCATCTCGGATTTGCTTCATTTCCTCATCTACCATTGTTAAAGTGTGCTCCGTGCTATTAGCTATAGCTAGTACAGTCCATGCTAACCCATTTTTCTTGTTTATCGATTCTGCTGTACCCACCCCCAGGAAAATAGACCAACCCACATTTGCTCTATCTGGTAAAGTCCCTATCACAGAATTAACTTTCTCTTCTGTCCATCCTTTTTCTTGTTTTCATTACCCGGTAAATACACAGATGTCCCCCCGTTCATCAAAGCTGGGTAACAGCAACCTGCCAACACTCGACATAAAATGATGAGCTTAACCATAAACCCAAACTGTCGCAGGTGAAGTGTAATTTGGTCTTCTAAACTGGCAGGTAAAATTAGTCACTACCGCTGTACAATTCTCGGTTGTTTCATTATTCGTGTCAATTCTGACTCAGACTTCAGTCCTCTCGCAGTCAGATGTTGGATGTTTTGTTGGGATTTTCCCGTGCTCAATGTCCTTCGCAGCTCTCACTATCTCAGTCATTTGCTGCGGGATCAAACAGTCAGTTTCATTCAGTGTTACAACAGTCAGTGGTACTGCTTTGCAGGCATGGGACATTTGCAGACAAAGCCAGCAGCTCGTCTTTATCTCTAGCTGTTGTTTTTGCAGCCGTGCCAAAGTACAGGCTTTGTTCCCCTGGCACCTCGTCATGGCTTTCTTCACTTCCGGTTTCGCTCCTCCCCATCCTGCTGGTGGAAAACTTTCTGCAGTGGCTTGCGTGTACCCACGTCGCCCTCTCCGTCCCTTTTACGGCAGTATGCGTTGTTAGGAGGATTTGGTAAGGCCCCAGCCACCTTTTCGCCTTCCAGCTCCTCCTCCCGTTGCCCTCTATCAACCCGAAATCACCTGGTTTGATGTCATGTAAAGGAGTCCCAGCTGATTTTCCCCAAATTTTACCTGCACACAGACCTTAGACAACAGAAAAGACATCTCTTTGCAATAATTCACAATTCTATTGATGTAAGCTATTGTTTACCCCCTTCCATTCCCATGAATGGTGGTCTCAAACGGGCTCTGATTTACTCAAGGCCTTTTCTCGTTTTCGTGTATATCAATATGCATCAAGATGCGAAAATTTTCAGCAAATATTAAAACCTCCTCATAAACCTCCATCATTTGAGTATCATTCCCCCTTTAATCATAATCATCGAAAATATTTTTGGGGTAAACTAGGCTTGACATCACTACTCGTCCAGACGCCATTTTGCACAGTGCGGTCGCACTGCTCCCATCGCTGCTTTTCTCTGGCCCTGAGTTGAAAAACTGCATAGTCTATAAGGAAGGCAAAACATTTGTGGTTATTTAAGATGATAAAAACATTCTGGCTGTGTCGTCTGTTGCCCTTCCACGGCCTTCGCGTCTGCTCTCACAGTTTCCTGTTGAAATAAACTCTTTATTGTTAGTTTCGCTGCGCATTCTACAGATAGCAACCTAGCCAGGCAAGAAAATTGTGTCTAGCAGATTAGACACAAAAGCAGCATTCATAATTGTGCGCCCATCAGACTTTAACATTTTCTTGCGTTTCCACAGCGCCCCAAAATCGTGCTCAACTCCGAACGCATAACGCTAGTCTGTGTACTTTGTTACACTCTTACCCTCCAGCAGCTTGCATGCTTCTGTCAAGCTACGAACTGCAGTCTTGACCAGAAGGTTTTCCCCAAAACATACTGAAAATATTCTATAAAACGAAAGACAACTCCATATTTCATCTCTGGAAGCCGGGCTAAGTGAGCAAGCACTGTTACTGCACTTCCGACATGTTAGGGGTGTGTGATACCTACAAAATCCAAACACACGACACCTTGTTGCTATCAAGCGTTTAGTGACACATCACACATCCCTAGGCCAGACCCTCAGTCACTCCTCAGAGACCCAATACACACTTTAGAAAACACCTATGAAGAAACAAACAATCAGTTGCTCTCTTAATTAATCAAAATCATAACAGACCTTTTTGGGGTCCCAAACACAATAGTGGTCCAACTCAAACTAAACGATAAAAATAAGTAAGATAGATAATAATCCATCTTAGCAGTTTAAGTCTCTACATAAAACATCCTTCAGTTTACATTGTGCTTTGCTCACAGTTCAGATGACACATCTGCCCATGCAGGACACAGTTCCAAAGCACAAATGTCCATCATGCACTGATTCTCTTTTGTGTGTCTGCCAATGGGGTCACTTCGCTCTCTACCTCGATTTCATGCTACATTCTTATCTACATGCCCACAGTTTCTCACTGTGCTTCACAATCAACCTTCCTCTAGTCAGTTGTTTCAACATCATTCTTCACAAACCACCCTGTTTTTGTTAAACATACTATTTCCAGCAGACCCATTCTAACTAATCATAGCCCACATCATATTTAACCATCCATGAACATTAATCTAAATTTGTTCATGTTAAATACACTTCATCAAAATGACATAGTTATCAATTCGTATTACATTCAATCAGCACGTTCACTCATCTTTATCTCGTGACATCATACTTAATCATACTCAATATCCAATTTTTATCAAAATCTTTTCAGTTCCTGTTATCAGTAATCCATTCACAATCAATTCATCAGGGCTTTTTTCCAAAGTACCCTTTTCTCCATCCCCTGTCCATTAAACCTCCTTAGACCTACACTCCAACTGGCCCAAAATCTTAAACCTCTTAATTCATGTCATTTGGCAGTGGCACTTTATAATCAAATCCTCACCTTGCCACTTAAACCCAAAATTGTTATAACTTTACCAAGAACTTGCAAATCTTTATAATCTCCCATATCACTTTATAAAGTATTCAAATTTGTTCTATAAGTCATCATCCATTTCTTTAAAGCCATTTCAAAATGATTTTTCAATTCATATATGTCTATTAACACTTAGTGTGTTAGGGTGTTCATAACTCGTTCATAAATCAATTTTCCACCAAAAAATCAATCTTTTTGGGCTATTTCTCTCTTGTTTTAACTTGTCACATTATTCCTCTCTCAAAAAGATGCACCATATGATCATTATTGTTTCTTATCTCTACTGCTCTGCAGAAACCAAAATATTATATTCCTCTTATCTCAATCCCAGTCACACAGAAAGCCTTCTCTGCCTGCTCCTTCAGCCCTTAATACATAAATAGAAGCTCTCTTAGACATCTAATGTCATGCCTCCATTCAGAGGAAACTTAAAATAAAACTCTTTCTTTCTTAGAAGTTCTCCCTTTGTTCGCCCTCTGACCTTTCATAAATACTAGGGAGTCTCTGGATAATTTAGATTATATTGACTTTAGTTAATTTGTCTCCTTGTCTCTGCCGTCCAGTCTATAAATTTACATTTGCCATTCTTAATCAATTGACATTATTTAAACTCCGACCCTCTGTTGAATTTATACAAGGGTCTTAAACCCATGGTGGGCGGCAATCTCGAACTATTCCGCTTTAACATATGCACTAATCCATAGATTAATTCAAAACAACATCATAAATGACAAAGTAGTCATAATTACCATTAACAGACTGAGCTGGATACCAATCCATTTACAGCTCGTCCATGTTCTGGATCATCTTTTCACCAGATTCGCTCAGAATAATCAGCTTCTTTAGTGTTTGTTGTTTCACTTAACTAACCCATCTGTGATGATAAAGACACTCATTCCAGAGGTTAATGGCACACTACACTCAATCAGGACACATAAATATGAACTGCTCATTCTCAAAATGTGCTTTTACATGGTTTCTTAACCAGTTTCAAATCTGTTCATTACTAATCTATTTTTAGAAAAGTCAGCTGGGTTGTTTTGTTCTGATATCATTGTTTTTGTTTTGTCTCAGTCGCAGGCAGAGTACAATCCCTGATTCCACTCAAGCAGCCTCTCTCTCCCTCTCTCACCCAGATTTATCTTTTCAACAGTCTTCTAAGACTTTTACTATAATGTTAAATTCACTAACCCTTAATTTATTAATCCTTCACAAAGTTTAGAAATTTAACTGTTGAACTTTCAAATTAGAACATCTCCAATAAGTTATACTGTGAAATTGTTTCAAGTTATCTTTAGTTTAGATACCTCTGTTATCCAGAACTTCTCTTTAAACTTCAAAAGCCGTCCTCTTAAAGCCATCACCATGTCTCCAAATTATCCTCTGCCATCCTAATGACCTGCAGGATTAAGACTATGATAAAGACATATTAGTTCAATATCATACAGCTTTACTGATTATAATACATTTTGTTCTGTTCCAAACAGTTATCAATCACAATCACAGAATGGTCTCAGCTGGCTCTTAAATGCCAATCATTGCTCTTTTCTTCAGGGTGTTTCCTGTCTCTCAATTTATGCGGTATTTGGTGAGCGGTATAGAGGGGCCATTATTAGGGCAGGGGCTACTGTGTCCAGTCTTGACCTTGGCCCCTACGAAACACAGCTTTCCCCCCCAACAGAGATGCTGCTGGCCTCACAGACATCTGCCTCACCTCTCATACACACCTCACATAAAACCCCCTCCTCCATATTTTTTGTTTTGTTTTTGTTTTTGTTTTTTTGTTTTGGTAGGGTCCAAGGCGACTTATCGTGATTTCCCTGGCTTGGGTTGCTCCCCGTCAGGCCATAGGAAGTCTTACCCGTCATCGGTGAAACCACATCGTGCTCAACCTCGTCATCGCTTTGAGATCTTTGACCCTAAACAGGATCAGATATTTTCTGGAGCCTTTTGGAAAGTGCATTCAAGAGTCACCAGAGCCATCTGGTCTGCTTTCAAATTAGTTAAAAACATGGAGACAGGTTAATTATAACACAACTTAATCACTAAAATCCATCATACTTCTTCAAAGCTGCTCCATAGCAGTGCTTAGATTATTTTCAGTGAATTTAGCCAAAACACCTGTCCATTCAATTTAATGTTCTGCTACATCTGTGACCAAGGCCATCAGTTCTGTACATGGTGAAGGCTAAGAGCAGACAGAAGTTACTGGTCATATCATACATTCGTCAAACATTTCAGTTCATTAAAAGTCTGTATTTTTAAAACATGTCTTATTGCCCTCTTGATGGCACCTTTTTTATATCTTAACCAATAACTGTCTATTATGTTCACATAATGCCCTGTGCTTTTACTCATCAATATCTTCTATCATCTGTGGCACAGGCTCAGATATCAGCTTTGAGCTGGTCTGGGATCAGAGAGAGACTCTGAGGCCTTCAGGGCTGGTACACTGCACTTTCATAAACTTTTCACTCCTCACACTAGCTCAGTGTAAGATCTGGCTAGAAATTTAAATTGTTTTCAAATAAACATCAGACATTTTCCTTTTAACTCTATCCTTTGGCAGAATTGACATTTTCAAATGATCAGAATTTCATATTTGTATTTTTCCCCCACAATGAATTCAGAAACTATAATTTCCACTCCGATTGAGTCTCTGTTACTCAAGTTAGGCCACGTGGTGGCCGGATTGAGATAACAAATTGTTTATTTCAGCTCAGCACAAGCTTATCTTTTGAAACCAAAACATCAATTTCTAGGGTTTTCAACATTTTAACACCTATAGTCATTTCAACAACCCAATATTCAGTCAAATCATCATTATCAGAGTTTTGCAAAAGTGAGAAGAGCAAGAACATATTTATTCTATATTTTTCATTTAAAACTCGGTTAATCAGGAGTTATATATCTTTGCAGCATGTTTTATCATCTTCATTTTTAATTTTAACCTCATATTAAAATTATCTCAAATCCTTCCTTCAAAAATAATCACTAAAGACTTTGTTAATCTTATTATCTCATTTTCATAGACAGAGTGTAAATCTCTGTTACTTTCTTTTTACTGGGTTTCGTTTACAGAATTTAGTCTGGTGGCCTGATTTGCCAAACTTTCTACACCTTATGGGTGTTCGGACACAATTACGTCCAAAATGGCCCCGCTGACCACAATTAAACACTCTCATCTTTAGCTTATGGAGCAATGCAACCTGTGTGCTCCAAAAGTGGCAGTCTGTCTGAGGACAGAGTTCGCTCGCGGTCCAATAAAAAAGACAATGTCTTGCATTTTATGGTGCTATCTGCTTTTTCACCAACATTATTTTTAGTTACTCAATTGTATATCGCAGTCACTTCTGGGATTTTCCCTTCGGGTATAACGGCACCTCACCCATTTTTACAAATTAATGAATAAGCACAAACATCTAGAAATTTGAATTTTCTTGTTCTCTCTTTGTTTGTAGCCAGTCAACTTGCTGATCAACTTTCCAATTACAATAAAAACATTTCTGCCCATTCCCTTCACCAGTCCACCAAATTTCTTTGAAGTCAGGGCTTCAGAGCGGAGCTGCTTACAGCGTTTGCTCTTGTCCATCTCAAAATCTTTATACCGACTAATCAAATTACCGATCATATCACTCAATGTTAGCCAGAATTTAGTCAACATTCATACTCACCGGCGATCTCTAAACAGCTGTGACTTCTGCGTGATAAGACAACATTTTCCTTTCTCTCTTATCTGCCTCTTTCACCCAACATTTCATTGTTTGTTCTCATTTCTCACACACATTTCCCACAACAGCTTTTCAGTTTATCTCCCCTCTTCAACTGACTCATTCACCACTTTCAGTCTGGTGTTCCCTCGTTTGGGAAATCATTAATTAACTTCTCTACCTTTCATGCCCTTTTTCCCATATAATTTTCTCATTTGACAAAATAACGGTGTATCATATTCAGCTAGCTTGCTTTGGGACTTCCCCATACTGGCTGTCTGTCTCAGTGGCTTTTTCCCCTCTAGTGTACGCTAATGAATCTGTCGGACGTCTCCGTTCAGATCTGATCTCTTCACCCAAGACCAGACGGGCGGACACTCCCAATAGTGTCCTATCTTATTGGCTCCCAATAGCCCAAAACCGGCTCACAGCACGGTCTCCGAGCCCACGTGATATCTCACAATTCTCTAAATTTTAATCACGTTGCATTCGCCCACATGGTTTCAGTTTCTATCCCATAAACGAATCAACCACGTTGCATTTGCCACAGAGTCAGACCCCACTATGGTTTATCCACCCCAATTTCAATTTTCAATTTAACTCAATTTTCAATTTCACCGAATTTTAAGTTTGTCTCTTACCAGAAGCGTCCCGTTGCCACCTCGGGTTCGTTTGTTCCAGTGGTCGGACCCTCCAGACCCCCTGAGCGGTTGGCCTCTCTCCCTCAATATGTCGGGGTAGAGCTGTGACTCTAAAGTCCAGGATGATCAGTCACCATCCGCTCCCAGGGTCCGGAAGGCACATCCATGGAATCTCCGCTTCTGACACCAACTGTCGTGGCAAAATTTCAAACTAACGCCGCATTACTGAATAAGAGACAAAACCTGCCCAATTGTCTTTATAAAGATTTAATTTCTTGCAAGAAATGAGTCACAGTCATACAGCCATCTTCAATGTCTGCAGAGTGCACACTAACTAGACATAACAGCACCCAGCTTTTTATCAGTTTCCCAAACAAAGTCACTCCTCCTGTAAATTTCCACACATGACAAGAAAAGCAGCACTTGCTCAAATCTATACATGACCTTTTACCTAGTAAGCTGGTTCTGTATGAAAATATGCAAATCAATAAACATTTCGTGCGCAATGTTTAATGTATAGCTATGATTAAATTTTCCCATAACACTAGTATATAATCATCAAAAAGTTGATTCATTTCACTAATTCCATTCCAAAAGTGAAACTTGTATATTATATTCATTCATTACACACAGACTGATATATTTCAAATGTTTACTTCTTTTCATTTTGATTATTATAACAGACAACTAAGGAAAATCCCAAAATCAGTATCAGAAAATTTGAATATTGTGAAAAGGTTCAATATTGAAGACACCTGGTGCCACAATCTAATCAGCTGATTAACTCAAAACACCTGCAAAGGCCTTTAAATGGTCTCTCAGTCTAGTTCTGTAGGCTACACAATCATGGGGAAGACTGCTGACTTGACAGTTTGCACAAGGAGGGCAAGACAAAAAAGGTCATTGCAACAGAGCTCTGTGTCCAAGCACATTAATACACTGCAAAAATGCTTTTCTCGCTCAGTATTTTTGTCTTGTTTTCAGTCCAAATATCTAAAAAATCTTACATTAAGAAGCATTTACTAGACAAGCAAAAGTTTTTGTCTTGTTTTGGGGGGAAAATAACTCAAAATGAAGGGAGCTTTTAAATTAATCAGAATAATCTGCCAATGGGGTAAACAAAATAATCTTAAATTCAAACAGAAAAAAAGATTATTTTTTTTACCCCATTGGCAGATTATGCCATGCACCTTAGCGCTAGCACCCCGTTTGCAAAGCAAACAACTCTTCAACAAAGTTTTTCAAACAGTGTACCGTATGAGAAGAGCGGGGCAAGGTGGAAAGCCATAACGGAGGCAATGAATGATAGAATGAAAGAATGTTTAAAATGCAATTACATTTTTTATGGCGAATGGTGTTACTGTTTACAAGTTCAATTCAACTAAGAGTTACCTCAGGATTTTTTGTTGATTATTAGCTCAATCCAAATATAGTATAAATAATGTGGATGTTTAACAATCTTTGTTGCACACTGCACAGTGACTTTTCAGTTAGATAAAGGGTTTGCCTTTGCAATTTTATGTTGATGCACTTTAACTAAATATAATAAATATATATATTTAAAATATATGCACAGTTTGCAATTATTTTGTTTTAAATGGGGGGCGAGGAAAAAAAATCAAATCGTAAATCGAGTTCTTTATAAAAAAATCGCAGATTTTTTTAGGGGAAAAAAATCGCCCAGCCCTAATATTTGGACTGAAAACAAGACAAAAATACTAAGCAAGAAAAGCATTTTTTGCAGTGTAGAGAGGAGAAGGGAAGGAAAAGATGTGGTAGAAAAAAGTGTACAAGCAATAGGGATAACAGCAACCTGGAGAGGATTGTGAAACAAAACCCATTCAAAAATGTGGGGGAGATTCACAAAGAGTGGACTGCAGCTGGAGTCAGTGCTTCAAGAACCACTACCCACAGACGTATGCAAGACATGGGTTTCAGCTGTCGCATTCCTTGTGTCAAGCCACTCATTAACAACAGACAGTGTCAGAAGCGTCTCGCCTGGGCGAAAGGACTGGACTGCTGCTGAGTGGTCCAAAGTTATGTTCTCTGATGAAAGTACATTTTGCGTTTCCTTTGGAAATCAGGGTCCCAGATTCTGGAGGAAGAGAGGAGAGGCACACAATCCACGTTGCTTGAGGTCCAGTGTAAAGTTTCCACAGTCAGTGATGATTTGGGGTGCCATGTCATCTGCTGGTGTTGGTCCGCTGTGTTTTCTGAGGTCCAAGGTCAACGCAGCCATATACCAGGACGTTTTAGAGCACTTCATGCTTCCTGCTGCTGACCAACTTTATGGAGATGCAGATTTCATTTCCCAACAGGACTGGGCACCTGCACACAGTGCCAAAGCAACCAGTGCCTGGTTTAAGGACCATGGTATCCCTGTTCTTAATTGGCCAGCAAACTCACCTGACCGTAACCCCATAGAAAATCTCTGGGGTATTGTGAAGAGGAAGATGCGATATGCAGAAGAGCTGAAGGCCACTATCAGAGCAACCTGGGCTCTCATAACACCTGAGCAGTACCACAGACTGATCGAGTCCATGCCACGCCACATTGCTGCAGTAATTCAGGCAAAAGGAGCCCCAACTAAGTATTGAGAGCTGGACATGCTCATACTTTTCATGTTCATACTCTTCAGTTGGCCAAGATTTCTAAAAATCCTTTCTTTGTATTGGTCTTAAGTAATATTCTAATTTTCTGAGATACTGAATTTGGGATTTTCCTTAGTTGTCAGTTATAATCATCAAAATTAAAAGAAATAAACATTTGAAATATATCAGTCTGTGTGTAATGAATGAATATAATATACAAGTTTCACTTTTGGAATGGAATTAGTGAAATGAAGCAACTTTTTGATGATATTCTAATTATATGACCAGCACCTGTATATTAGCAAGTCAAGCAAAGATTTTTGGGTATTTAAATACTGGCATTACATTTTTTGTTTGTTTACATTGATGTTAAAATTATATTGTCAGATTTGTGACATACATTTTTGCTAAAACACTGCTGGTCACTTTCAGAAGTCGTAGCGATGCTTTCTTTTCCCAGAAAGAATGTGAAACACAAATGGTATCATTCATAGTTTTTAAATTATTTTTTAATAGATTTTACACACTTGAAGCAATATCGTATCGCGAGTTAAGAGATAATTGAAATGTGAAATTTTAGACTTGTTTATATTTTAATTATTTGAGTGTTTTCCATGGTTGTGTTGACATTACTGCCTTTATAACTGAGGGGATTATAATCAGAGGAAGGTTAAGTTTAAAATAAAAATGTTTAAATGTAAAATATTTTTCTCCTGGTCCTTATTTTAAATAGGTCATAAAACATATCAATAATTATCGATATCAACCGATATGAAACCCTTATATCGTGATACAGTTTTCAGCCATATCGCCCAGCCCTAATCTTATGTTCAATGTTTGCGGAAATAAATATGGGGGGAAAAAATCGATTTGTGGCCTTTGAGAATCGATTTTGAATCGACCACATTTTAAAAAACGATTAATCGATTAAATCAACCAATCACATGGCAGTTGCTTCAATGCATTTAGGAGTGTGGTCCTGGTCAAGACAACCAATAAACCAATAAAAACATTTGGCGCAAAGTCACAGCGTTTGGGTTTGCGCGCTCACAAGGTTTGCAAAAAGTAAACAGGCTAAATAAAACACTCGAGGTTAGACGGCAGTATGAAGCGTGCAAAGAAAAGTAGTGTGTGGGACCATTTCACCAAAAAGAACGACACAGATGTAAGTTGCAACTTGTGTGATACAGTGCTTAAATACAGTAGTAGCACATCATCTATGATGTATCACCTGAAAACGCGACACCCGCAAGCCTCTTCGGGTGAGAAAGGTAGCCTAAGCCAACCTACCGTGTTATCTATGCTAGCTGGTAGGAAATGTGACAAACAGCGCTCAGAGACTATTATCAGCGCCGCGTTTGCGGGACTCATGTTTCGCGCTGTAGGGGATTTAAAAAAATTGACGTGAGTGGAAGGCAGGCGGCGGCGCCTGGACAGTGTGTGTGAGAGAGCGGGAGGCAGAGCGGCAGAGAGATGCGACAGAGTTGCGAAATTGCAGGCGCGGCTCGCGAGTTGCGGCTGTTATTTCAAATAGCGCAGCATATTTTTTTAACTAATCGGTTAACCGGTTTCAACCGGCTAATGAGGCTCGGTGGTCGGTCAAGAAAATGTTTAGTTTTCGCCATCCCTAGTATGCGGCCGTCCTGTGGGCCAAAATGCCTTGTTGATGCTAGAGGTCAGAGGAGAATGGGCCGACTGATTCAAGCTGATAGAAGAGCAACTTTGACTGAAATAACCACTCGTTACAACCGAGGTATGCAGCAAAGCATTTGTGAAGCCACAACACGCACAACCTTGAGGCGGATGGGCTACAAGAGCAGAAGACCCCACCGGGTACCACTCATCTCCAAAGAGGCTACAATTTGCACAAGCTCACCAAAATTGGACAGTTGAAGACTGGAAAAATGTTGCCTGGTCTGATGAGTCTGGATTTCTGTTGAGACATTCAGATGGTAGAGTCAGAATTTGGCATAAACAGAATGAGAACATGGATCCATCATGCCTTGTTACCACTGTGCAGGCTGGTGGTGGTGGTGTAATGGTGTGGGGGATGTTTTCTTGGCACACTTTAGGCCCCTTAGTGCCAATTGGGCATGGTTTAAATGCCACGGCCTACCTGAGCATTGTTTCTGACCATGTCCATCCCTTTATGACCACCATGTCCCCATCCTCTGATGGCTACTTCCAGCAGGATAATGCCCCATGTCACAAAGCTCCAATCATTTCAAATTGGTTTCTTGAACATGACAATGAGTTCACTGGACTAAAATGGCCCCCACAGTCCCCAGATCTCAACCCAATAGAGCATCTTTGGGATGTGGTGGAACGGGAGCTTCGTGCCCTGGATGTGCATCCCACAAATCTCCATCAACTGCAAGATGCTATCCTATCAATATGGGCCAACATTTCTAAAGAATGCTTTCAGCTCCTTGTTGAATCAATGCCACGTAGAATTAAGGCAGTTCTGAAGGCCAAAGGGGGTCAAACAGTATTAGTATGCTGTTCCTAATAATCCTTTAGGTGAGTGTATATATGCCTGACAGACAGTCGGGTCTTTTCACCACGACCATTGGTTATCATATTATCATAATGTTTACCACGGTCACAGTAGTGAACTAAGATCTTGGGATGAAATAAGAAAATAAAGACAAAGTCAAGGTAAAAATCACTGGTTAGGTTTGTAAAATTGAGCAAATATGTGAATGTGGAACTAGAAAAGTTACTGTTTAATTATGTGTATTTGGGATAGATCAAATCCTATCAAATATATTTACATATAGTGTGTGTGTGTGTGTGTGTTTCATTATATAGGCATTGTGAATGCAGAGTACAAACATGTCCAAGTCTGCTTCCCGTGACTCTCAGCTGCTGTTGTTGGATCAGAAGTGTGCTAAATGTCTGTTATTGACGTACGTCAAGCGGAGCCTCAGCCTGAATGAAGGATGCAGGAAACATCAGCTGAAACAACTCAAGAGGATGAAGGGAGGAAGCAAGGCCAGACGGGCGTCCAGTGACCCCTCCACCCGCCACCTGTCCGCAGAGAGGCTTCTGAAGATCAACAAGTGCCCTGAATGCACAGCATCAGCATCAGCATCTGATTTACTGTGTAGAGGACTGAGCAAGCCCAAGAGGCGTTCTCTCTTCGGAGGCTTTCGCAGCCTCTTCTCTAAGAAGAAGCCTGACCTGAAAGTGAATGGAGAAGGAGTTTCAGAAACAGACTGTGGGCAGTCTACAACAGAACGGAGGGTTGACACTTCGGAAACAATCCGTTTCAGGGATCAACATTTTGAGCAGAGAGAATCATTACAAACAGCCTCCACTCCCGTTCCTCGTTGTGTGGAAGGGCTTTCAGATGGTGAGTCTTGTTTGTAGGGGTGTGCGATATTGACTAAAATGTTTATATTTTCTGACATTTTATTAATAAT
The DNA here is from genome assembly GCA_023566225.1 of Romanogobio albipinnatus. Classification (NCBI taxonomy): domain Eukaryota; kingdom Metazoa; phylum Chordata; class Actinopteri; order Cypriniformes; family Gobionidae; genus Romanogobio; species Romanogobio albipinnatus. The sequence goes on along the minus strand of CM042248.1, from coordinate 4,583,513 downwards.
GGCTGGTTTAGGCCTGGGTGTCATGGACAGCTGACTCATATTCTTCAAATTCTGTGCGGTGGTTAGTTTGCGGCAGTGACACAAATTTACGTTTGCATTAAGAAGCTATATCTGCCACATTAAATTGGCGTTTTTTAAAAACCTTTTTAGTTGTATGCATCATGTGTTGTTAAATTATCTTATGTTAAATTCTTACATTTAATCAAATTCCTTTAGAATTACCAGTTAAATTTACTTCAGTATCAACTAAATCAATTTTTACACAGCAGGAGTGGCAAAATATCCCATTTGATTTGATCCCATCTGGGATCGAACCAGCAACCTTCTGCATATCAGTTCCATGGTTTAACCCACTGGACCACCATCTCACATAAAGACAGTGCACTCATTACGCCATATTAACACCCAATATGGTGAATAAGCCCCGCCTTCTAAATCAAAGAGCCAATCGTTGCGTCACTGCAGTTGCCGTTAGAAACTCCGTTGTTCTGAGACGCGTGTTTACACCGTGTCTACACTGGACGCGACAAAGCAACCGTTGCAAAGTATTTGTCCTTCATGTCAGTACGTCATAAATAGAACGAGGCATCAGTTTCCTGTCGGGGATTTGTTGTGACTCGTGTCGCGCCTCGCTCAGTGTAAACAACATCACTGATTATAATGGGTTATATTGTCTTTTGTCATCGCGCCGCTCGCGTCCGGTGTAGACACACTATTAGGATTGTGCATGTGCATTAGCTTTGTCCAGGCTGAAAAATTCTGTTTTTTGTTTAGAAACCAAATTTATGAGACAGATTTGCTGCACTTGCATACCCAAGAGGCATTTCAAAGATGGCCGCCGAGTGAAATGGCTTCTCTTAAAGGGACTTTGTTAATGTTCAGTATGGAAATTGGGCGCAATAAACATTTTAATTTGAGTAAAAGGGTGGCCACATAACATACAACGGACATACTACTCGTCTCACATAATGTTTTTCGCCTTCTATATAGTATACAGAAAAGTTCCAGTCAGGGAGGCCTGACACCCAAATACAATGCATTACAAAGATCCTAACAGGATGAAACAAAGGCATGCACACCTTTCTTTCTTCAAGCCTTTAAATGAGAGGATAGACCTCAACTTACATTAAATATTGATCTAATATGAAAAAAGCAGTTTTTCACAACATTTATTTGTCGATCGAAGATGCACCCGCCCCCCCCCCCCCCCCCCCCCCCTCCACACACACACACACACACACACATTGCATGGCTCCTAGGTTTTTCACAATAGAAATTGTTTTCCCTGAAAGCAACCCCAGGTGATCATTAACATCCTCGTCATATACCTTTGGACCTCGAGAAAACTATTGGCCAACCAAAACTTCACATCAGCCAGAAATTTAAACAGAGACTCAAGAAAATGAAGTAGATTGTATATTTTTTTAAATTGAATTATTATTATTTGTAATGTCAGTGACCCAGCACTACACTGAATTGCAGAGGAAGAATCTGGAACCGGCTCTGTACTCTTGTATTGTTTAATGAACACACTATATGTAAATAATGACTTTTAAATAGACTGTAAATAAAAAAACTTTTTTCTTTTTTCTCCACGCCACCTACAACACTTGCATTTTCTTTCAGCCCATTGTTTCATGCATTTGTCTGAACAAACAGAAATCGAATGTGAATTTCTGAGTTTTTGTGCCAAATATTTATGCTGGTGTGAACAGGCCTTTAACCTTAAATGTCACTGAATCATTGGTCCATACACATCTACTAAATCTGAAAAAAAAAAAAAAAGATTTTGTGTATGTGAATGATTTCTTGTTTTCCTTCCTCTCTGTGTAGTGAGTGTGGACTCCAATACATACTTTGAGAGGGTGTCCGAGAAATTGGAGTGGATTGTGAAGGAGATTCAGTTTAGTCCAGAGGATGATTCTTCTCCACTGCCCTCTGCTGCTTGTTTAGGAGATTGCAGCTCTGCAGGTGACCCTCTCTATGAAACATGACTAGAGCAGAATCAATTCCACAGAATACTCCGGGGGATCTGGCCCTGGGAGATTTTATTTATTTATTTATTCAAAGCTTGTTTTATTGTTATTAATATTACCAATTGTAAATGTACACACTTGTGTCTCCTCAGGTGATGACACTACAAAGAGGATTATCAGCTTGCTGAAACAACACGGGGATATTATTGATCAAAAAGTTAGCTTTTAATTTAAAGAATTTAAAGTCCATTTATCTTTTGACATAATACTCTATTACATCCACTCTATACAGAAGTTATTTGAATGAAATTACCATTATTACACTGTGGATGTAATAGAATACTTAGTATGTTTGTCTTGTTCCCTTTCGTTCAGTCACTACGACGTAACGTTAGTGACTAACGAAATGGGGTTTCGCTTAGAAGCCAATTACCTTCGAGGAATTTAACAGCGCCCAATGGCAGTGCCAATGCCATGGGCATGCGGAATTATCCAGTATCTCACTGGATAGTGGACACCATTGTTTTGGCTTACCAGCAGCAAGGTCGACCATGTCCCCTTGGGGTTAGGGCCCACTCCACTCGGAGTGTGGCCTCCTCTTGGGCTTTAGCACATGGCGCCTCGCTAACAGACATCTGCAGAGCTGCAGGCTGGGCGACACCTAACACATTGTGCCAGATTCTACAATCTCCGAGTGGAGCCAGTGTCCGACTATGTACTCGCCCCTACGGGTGGCCGGTAATGGACCAGGCTCAGGTGTCTTCGCTTGCTCGCCATTCTACTCCACGGACTGGATACTTGCAATATTTCCTCAGGTTCCCCGAGAGCCCTGAGTTCCTCCAGCACTGTCGACGCCGACATCAGTTCAGTCTTCCCTTTCAAGCCCAGACCCTCGTGTCAGGCCAGGTGCCCCGTGTGCATGGTTCCCCTCCGGCGACCCCCACACGAGTATTTCCACCGTAAGCCTCCTCAGTGTGCGGGTGTCTTTCCCTTGGCAAGTCCCTGCCACCCCTAGGGTTAAAAGTCCACCCTCTGGCTGGTACCCCAGAGCTCTCCATATGCAGCCCTCAGCAGGTCATATGTGTATTCTCTAAGTCCTCCCTACGGGTAGGCATTTTGGGATATCTCCACTGGAATATGCTTCCCAGTGTACCTTGGTAATCCTGTGACAAGTGGAAGTCCTTCGTCCGTACTAGTCTTACGACAGGGTACTCACACTTACGCAGGGCACTGGAAGACAGCCGAATGGCGTTGTTATATTGGGACCCCCATTCGTCAGTCACTAACGTTACGTCATAGTGACTGAACGAAAGGGAACGTCTCGGTTACGTATGTAACCCTTGTTCCCTGAGGAGGGAACGGAGACGTAACATCCCTTTGCCACCTCCGCTGTGCTGCTGGAACGCGGAGTTCAGTCTTGGCTCCTCAGCAGTAACATAATGCGATGTTGCCAGCTTACTTCCTTATATACCCACGATGTGGGGTGGAGTTACGCATGCAAATTCCACATGCCCATGGCATTGGCACCGCCATTGGGTGCTGTTAAATTCCTCGAAGGTAATTGGCTTCTAAGCGAAACCCCCTTTCATTAGTCACGGTAACACTTTACTTGAAGGGGTGTGCATAAAGGCCTGTTCACACCGGGATGATTTTCGCGCGCGTTTATCGCCGACGTTTAACGCCTCGTGACTAAACAATGGGCGCCAATGTGAGTGTTCACACCGACGCGTAAAACGTCAGGCGTAAAAGCGTCATTTAAAAAAAAACGCCTCGGGTTCGTTTTTTTTTTTTGACGCGGCGCGTTAAAAACTGGCCGACCAATCAGATCGGCGCTTTTGATCACGTGCCTGGAGCTGCTGAAGTTACAGTAAAACACGACTCGGTGGCGCTCAAGCACAAAACGGTCTAGCCGAGCACACATTGGCGAAGAAGACTCCAGCAGCTCCAGCGATGAGGACATTGTTGTTCTGTTGAACGAGGAAAGACAACAGAAAAGACGCAGATTTTGGATACATCCCATAGTTAAAAAAAGAGAAGAACATGGGGAGTTCTATCGACTGATACAAGAGCTAAAAATGTATCATGAACGTTTTCGGGGGTATTTTAGAATGTCCGTCAGCGAGTTCGAAGATTTACTTCTTTTTTTAACTATGGGATGTATCCAAAATCTGCGTCTTTTCTGTTGTCTTTCCTCGTTCAACAGAACAACAATGTCCTCATCGCTGGAGCTGCTGCTGCTGCTTGAGAAATCCATGTTCTAGTATGTGAGAAAGTTATGTGTGTTTCGGCTAACATGTAAATACTCTCTCTCTTCTTCTTCTTCTGTGTGACAAGGGATGCAGCGAGCGCAGCGCCACCTTGTGTACCGGGCTATTTCTGTTTTTCAATAAGCGCCATCTAATGTCAGGGAGTGAAATTGCACGTTCACTCGGCGCATCGCGAGTGAAAATCGCTTGGGTGTGAACACTCAAGATGCGCCGAAAAACGTCACGAAAAACGCTGGCGATAAACGCGCGCGATATTCGTCCCGGTGTGTACAGGCCTTAAGACTGTCATGACACCTTCATAATCATGACATGACACATGTCATGAATATGAAGGAGTTTGTTACCAAGACAACATAACCTGTCATAAATCTTTTTTTCAGTGGTACAAGTTTAATTTGTCATTAAAATGTCAATAAGTGTTAATACTCTGTCAAATTATTTTATAACAGCGTTGTGAATATTTTTCAGTTCATAATGTTTAAAAAAAAAAAAGTTTCCTAAACAGTTAATTACAGCATCCCACACATTCATATTTTCTTGAAATGCTTTTTTACATCATGGATAAGTCTAACTAAGACACCATCATAATGGCGTACACCTCACCAGTGGTGCCACTCTATCATTTTTATAGACTCTATCACTATCACTATCAAGAGTATTGACACTTAATGACATTTTAATGACAAATTCAACTTACACCACTGTAGTTTAGGTCAAGAAAAATATTCATGACACTTATATAAAATAATTTGAGTATTAACACTTAATTTGGATAATAGTTAATATTTTAATACTTAAGTTTGATAATTAATCTGCTATGTCATGTTTATGACAGGTTATGTTGTCTTGGTAATGTGAAGTTGTCATGACAAAGACACTGACAGGTTATGATGTATTGGTTTATGTCAAGTTGTCATAACAAAGACATCTCAAATAATGTCATCTTTGCATTAAAAATGACATAACTGAGCGAATGACACTTAATGACAGTTGTCATGAACATGCATAAAAACTCCTTCATATTCATGACATGTGTCATGTCATGATTATGAAGGTGTCATGTCAGTCTTATGCACACCCCTTCAAGTAAAGTGTTACCCAAATGTCTAATCATTGTTAAATCAAGATGCATTTACTGTGAAATGGCTTAAGATACATTGACTGCGTCTGAAAACCTAGGCAGCTGACGTGTTGCCTCGCTGCCTTATCAGGCAATGAGTTGTAACTTACAATGGCTTGTAAGGCAGCGTTTGTGCATGAAGGCACCTCATGAAAGTGATTTCGGACACACTTCTTAGGCAGTGCAACCGTTTAATGATCTACAGCAAAATAGAGAGAGCTTTGGTGAGAAATAAACACATATTTAACTACTACATTATACATTGACATCAGAAGTGGAAAATGTTGGTCAAAAACATACATTTACACACAAACTGACCAGCAAATGCAACTTTCGGACGCCATCTTTTTTTTCCAGCTTAACTGTCACTGAATGGAACGCACAGGATTCTGGGATATCAAAGGCAGCGATCGATACTATGGCTGCGTCCGAAACCTGAAAAATGCTGCCTTCGGAGGACACATTTCAAGGTAGGAAGGCACCAAGGCACGTCCAAATCTAATGTTAGCTTCACTTCCTGTCTCCTGAGATCCCTTCATCTGATCGAGTTTTGAAGGCAGCATATTATGTATCCTTCGCTGCCTTTGATATCCCACAATCCTGTGCTTTCCATTCTGTGACAGTTGAGCTGGGGAAAAAAAGCTGGTCAGTTTGTGTACCAACATTTTCTACTTCTGATGTCATTTCTAGCGAGAAATTACTAATGTAGTAGTTAAATATTTGTTTAACCAAAGCTTTCTCTATTTTGCTGTAGATAATTAAACGGTTACACTGCCTAAGAAGTCTGTCTGAAATCAGTTTCATGAGGTGCCTTCATGCACAAACGCTGCCTTACAAGTCATTGTCTGATAAGGCAGCGAGGCAACGAGTCACTGCCTAGGTTTTCGGACGCAGATTATGGATCTATGCTGCCTTCAAAAATCGATCAGATGAAGGCATCTCAGGAGACAGGAAGTGAAGCTAACATTAGATTCGGACGTGACTTGGGCCCTGTCCCAAATGGCACCCTAAACCCTCATGGTCTTCCTCTGAGTCCGCACTTTCACCGCGTAATGCCGCTTTGACTGCCTGGAAGAAGTCCGCTCTGCATATCGACCTCAAAGGGGGCGCTCGCGATCACCCTTCTCAGACCTAAAATGACAAATGGGACACCATGCGGTCTCGTGGACTTAACAGACACGCGCACACAGCGGCCATCGTAAGTTCACAAGACTGAAAGTGCACATGAAGTGTGCCAACATTTAATTTAACTTGCAACGTTGACCTTCAGTAGTGTACTATAAAAAGTATACACTCACCTAAAAGATTATTAGGAACACCTGTTCAATTTCTCATTAATGCAATTATCTAATCAACCAATCAATGCATTTAGGGGTGTGGTCCTGGTCAAGACAATCTCCTGAACTCCAAACTGAATGTCGGAATGGGAAAGAAAGGGGATTTAAGCAATTTTGAGCGTGGCATGGTTGTTGGTGCCAGACGGGCCGGTCTGAGTATTTCACAATCTGCTCAGTTACTGGGATTTTCACGCACAACCATTTCTAGGGTTTACAAAGAATGGTGTGAAAAGGGAAAAACATCCAGTATGCGGCAGTCCTGTGGGCCAAAATGCCTGGTTGATGCTAGAGGTCAGAGGAGAATGGGCCGACTGATTCAAGCTGATAGAAGAGCAACTTTGACTGAAATAACCACTCGTTACAACCGAGGTATGCAGCAAAGCATTTGTGAAACCACAACACGCACAACCTTGAGGCGGATGGGCTACAACAGCAGAAGACCCCACCGGGTACCACTCATCTCCACTAAAAATAGGAAAAAGAAGCTACAATTTGCACGAGCTCACCAAAATTGACTGGAAAAATGTTGCCTGGTCTGATGAGTCTGGATTTCTGTTGAGACATTCAGATGGTAGAGTCAGAATTTGGCGTAAACAGAATGAGAACATGGATCCATCATGCCTTGTTACCACTGTGCAGGCTGGTGGTGGTGGTGTAATGGTGTGGGGGATGTTTTCTTGGCACACTTTAGGCCCGTTAGTGCCGATTGGGCATCGTTTAAATGCCATGGCCTACCTGAGCATTGTTTCTGACCATGTCCATCCCTTTATGACCACCATGTGCCCATCCTCTGATGGCTACTTCCAGCAGGATAATGCCCCATGTCACAAAGCTGGAATCATTTCAAATTGGTTTCTTGAACATGACAATGAGTTCACTGGACTAAAATGGCCCCCACAGTCACCAGATCTCAACCCAACAGAGCATCTTTAGGATGTGGTGGAAGGGGAGCTTCGTGCCCTGGATGTGCATCCCACAAATCTCCATCAACTGCAAGATGCTATCCTATCAATATGGGCCAACATTTCTAAAGAATGCTTTCAGCTCCTTGTTGAATCAATGCCACGTAGAATTAAGGTAGTTCTGAACGCGAAAGGGGGTCAAACACCGTTTTAGTATGGTGTTCCTAGTAATCCTTTAGGTGAGTAAATGTAAACAAGCCCTTGACAAAATGTAAAACTAAAAGAGTGAAAATGTAAAAAGGTACAAATTTGTAAACCAACGTAACAAAAAAAGAGAATATCAGCAAATACTTTGTATATAGAATAGATACGATACCAGACTAAAATACAGATACTGAATCGATACCACGGCAAAAAAACTGTAAAAGTAATTGAATAATATGACAGAACTTACTATTCATTTTGTTATCATTGTTTTAGGGTTAAAAACCCCTAAAAACTCACTTGGCCGGCATGTTCCTGTCCTGCCCCGCTTCACACAGAATATGTGCCCTTTAAGAGCTGCACGGACCAAATTCATTGTAACACCCGATTTCTCATTCAACTCTGTATATGTTCACTAAAGACATATCCGACTGCGTTTACCCGAATACTCGACAGGACGTGCATTTTTACATATTATTGACCATTCAAACCCAACAATCCACGAGTGAAAGGCGTGTCAGAGTCCGGCAGCGCGCGCAAGCACATCCCGGCCATGCCGCACTTTTCTGTTGCGTTCTTTTTCCTAAGCTGCTTGTATTTTTATACTGTTCTGCTTCCATTGTTTAGTGAACGTTGGAAGCAGAGCTCACACAGATGTCCTCACTCCTGCTGTCACACATCGACGCAAATTAATAAATACTGCTCTTATTAGACTGCTGTCATTTTTAAAGTACCGGTACTAATACAACTTCATATCGTACCCAACTTACCCAGTGGACTAAAAATATTGACTTTGACTTATTAACAGCGTCAACGCACACGATTGTATCGACCAATCGTGACAGGCCTAGTGATGTTTCACTCATAGTTAACGCAGGCAGAAAACAAAAGAATAGGAAGAATCATCAGCAAAACATGAAATGTCTCAGTGATTTAATGCAGAGCAAGAACTGAACACAGTCAAATATTACTGTCACTGTCACTGATGGTGGATCTGCTGAAGAAGCTGATTTTGATGTTGAAATGATAGTTTTGAGAATATGTTTGAGATGGTGAATATGTAATCCTTTACATATAGGGAAACAGTAAGCATTGCTAGATTTCTGTGTAATTCTCTTTCTAGATCAGCATGAACAAGAGTGTCCAAGACTTCCTCCAGAAACTGACGTACAGCTCCTTCCAGCAGTTGGCTGATCGCTACGTAGCCCAGATCCCCAGTCCTTTCCCCCAGACCACAGATGCCTCCCCTGAGCTGGTCAGACTCGCCTTCACCATGGACTTCACTGCCAAAGTGGCTGGACTATGCAGCCAGACGGTCGGTCGAATCATGGGGTTCGGTTATCAATACCTCCAGGATTCCTTCTCACAAATGTGTGCGGCCCATACACAGGTAAAAACAGATCATGCACCAAAGATCAAAAGCAAATGTGTGTAATTTTTTTGTTGTAAAGTAGTGGACCACAGTTGGGTGGACCACGCCACCAGGAAGGTTCGGCATAGCACTGTGACTGGACCACGTTTCTGCTCACCCAGTGGATGGGTTGATGTGTAAATGTGGTCAGGCATTTGTGTTGATGCATGTATAGTTGTGACAGAAGTTATACAGGGTTACTGCAGGTTTTATGAAGGTAAATATAAGACACTTTTAAGACCAATTAAAGAAAATTGAAGGGAACATAAGTCAGTAACTCTCAATGTAAATGTCTAAGCACACAATGAGTTGTATTTGTGACACTTCAAAAATTCAAGATACAATTTCCAACAGATCTCCATTACTTTTCAATTAATCTTATAAAACAGCTTAAAATTTGAGATTAGAAATCTTGTGAAAGTGATTTTATGATTTAAAACAAGGACAAATATCTGCCAATGGGTTCATAAAAATTTAATTTAATTCAAATGTAAGTAATCTTCATACCCAATGACAGATATTTGTTATTGTTTTGAGCATAAACTCACCTAACTTTGGTCAATTTATCAGAAAACAAGACCTTATTTCTTAATTTTGCATGATCTTGATCTAATGGTGTTTTGAATTCATACTGGATAACAGAAGTTATGAGGAATAATATATTTTTTTGCTGCGCATATAATTAAATTTTGCTATTCAATTTAGGGCCCTATGAAATCTGATTAGTTTTTATTTATTTATATATATATAGTTTATTTAGATTACATTTTACTGACTTTCACTGATCTTCTTAATGAAATGGGAAAGATTTCTGTCCCTCCATTGACAGTCTAAGCAACTACCACTTTTTGATCCAATTTAAGATGTTCCCCTTCGAGGGAACTCGCACTGCGTCATCGTGTGATGACACTCTGGGAACGCCCTCAGCGTTACGCATCTGAAGTATGAATGAAATCAAGCCAATCTGATTGGTGGTGCGTCATGACGTAGTAGATGACGGCATACCCGGAAGATACAAAGGGACGCTGATGCAAACACACGGCAGCTTTTCGCTCTTCAGCTGAAGCGCTCTGTGTTTTTGTCTTCTGTCTATTTGGTGTTGTTTGTCTACCAACGTTGAAAACAAGTGATGGCCCAGTTTAAGAGATGTGTGCCTCCGTGTCCGCGTTTCATTTCGGGCACGGACACACATCTAATGTGTGTGCAATGCCTGGGCGTGCAGCATGCTAGAGCGGCTCTCGAGGGAGCCGCTTGTAGCGAGTGTGATCAGCTGCCGCTCAGGGTGTTGCGCTCACGGCTGGCCGTGTTCGATGAGACCGGCCAAGCCCGCGATCCCCAGGGATCTGGGCCCGCCGCTGCCGAGGCACGGCGGCGCCGCAGATCATGGGGATCGCAACGGGACCTCGCGACGGGATATGGGACTGCTGAGGCACTTTCCCTATCCTCGTCCGAGGATTCCGATGTTCTCCCGCCCCGTGCGGAAGCCCGCGATGCGGCTTCTTCCCGCGAGGCGGAGAACCCGATGCTTCAGCTGTCCGGCTCCGAGGAGTCGGATGGGCGGAGCATCGAGGCGGGTGACGTGGAAGCTCAGCCATCGCGTCACGCACCCGCTCAGGAGGAGCTAGTGGAGGTTTTGACCCGCGCTGTGGCCAAATTAAGCATTGAATGGCCACAGGAAGAGCCTGAAATCCAGCCACCCAGTAAGCTGGATGAAAGGTTCTTCAAGCGTGGGTCTCAACCTCCACGCCGGGGCCTGCCATTTTTTCAGGATCTGCACAATGAGTTGTGTAGATCCTGGGAAAAACCCTACTCGGCCAGACTTTCCACCCCTCAAGCACTCGAATTTGGGAATGTGCTGGGGGCGGCCGAGCGGGGTTATGGGACGCTGCCTCGGGTGGAGGATGCTCTCGCGAGCTACCTCTCTCCCGAGGCCGCTAAGTCCCTCAAGGCCCTGGTGCTACCCACCAAGCCATGCCGGGACACTTCGGCGCTGGTGGGTAGGGCTTACATGGCGGCTGGGCGGGCTGGTAGTTGTCTGCACACTATGGCGGTGTTGCAGGCCTATCAGGCCGACCTCCTCGAGGAGCTGGATGAGGGGGAGGGTCCGTCTCCGGACGACATCCTAGAGCTGCGGAAGGCCACCGATTTGTCTCTCCAGATCACCAAGGAGACGGCCCGCAACATCGGCCGCTCCATGGCTGGTCTGGTGGTCGCGGAGAGACATCTCTGGCTAAACCTGTCGGGGATGAGAGAGAGAGAGAAACATTTTCTCCTCGATTCCCCGATTTCGCCTTCTGGCCTCTTCGGCGTGCGGTTAACACCGTTGTCGAGAGGTTCCAGGAGGTGAAAAAGCAGGCGGCGGCCTTCCAGCAGTACCTCCCTCGCCGTTCTGGCTCCTCGGGGAAGGCTGTCCAGCAAGGGCAGCCTCAGCCGTCAGGTAGCTCCTCCTCGCACCGACAGGTGCAAAAGGAGAGCGTCGCTTCTCGCGCCCCTCCTGAGGGAGCTTGGCAAAAGAGGCGGCGCTCTCGTGGTAAGCCTTCGGAGCCTAGGGTCGATCTGAGGACCGTCCTTCAGGCGAAGAAGGCTACCTCAAAGCGGTCCTAGCTGCGGCTGGACCGCTGAGAGCTGTCCCCCCCGGGGTGGAGCGACCGAGGTCGTTTTCCCCCCGGAGCTCTCGGGAGATCAGTGTTGGGATCCTGCCGTCCATGACGCTTCAGGCCTCACTGGTTTCCCGCGCGCGCTCACTGCCTTCGTCGCCTCCGAAAGGACTTGCGACCGGCCAGCGAGCGTGTGCACCCATAGAGCTCCGTTCTCGGCTTCTCCCTGCCGGTCAGCCGCTTCAGGGGGTCGAGAACGAGTCTCATTTAACACCCGAGACCAGCCTCGAGAGGCTGGTTCCCTTAGTAGATTATCTCGGCGCGTGGTCTCGCCTTCCGAGTGTGTCTACTTGGGTCCTGCGGACTGTAGAACGGGGTTACAGGCTTCAGTTCGGTTCCCCTCCCCCGAAGTTTCAGGGAGTGGTCCAGACTGTGGTCGGCCCCGAGCAGGTTCGGGTTATGGAACAGGAAGTACGAGCCCTGTTAGCCAAGGAAGCCATAGAGCGGGTTCCTCTGGCAGACAGGGAGTCCGGGTTCTACAGCCGGTACTTCATTGTTCCCAAGAAGGATGGGGGGTTGCGTCCAATAATAGATCTCAGGCTCTTGAATCGGTCTCTGAGGAGATACAGGTTCAAGATGCTCACAATTCCAGCCATCGTGAGTCAGATCCAGTCCGAGGACTGGTTTGTCACGATAGATCTAAAGGACGCATACTTCCATATTTCCATCCTTCAATGTCACAGGAAGTTCCTGAGGTTCGCTTTCGGGGGCGAAGCGTACCAATATCGGGTTCTTCCCTTCGGCCTGGCACTCTCCCCTCGCACCTTTACGAAGTGTATGGATGCAGCACTGGCTCCTCTGAGACTCCAGGGCATCCGTATACTCAATTACATCGACGACTGGCTCATTTTGGCCAGGTTGCGCGAGATGGCAGTTCGGCATCGAGATGTCGTTCTGGCCCATATAAGGTGCTTGGGGCTGAGACTCAACACGAAGAAGAGCGTGTTGACGCCCTCCCAGCGGACTACGTTCCTGGGAGTCGTATGGGACTCCACGTCGATGCAGGCTCAGTTGTCCCCCGCGCGCGTGGAGTCCATACTGGCGATGGTCTCAAGAGTGAAGCCAGGCCGCAGCCTCACTGTGAAGCAGTTTCAGAGACTGCTGGGACTCATGGCAGCAGCAGCCAACGTGATACCTTTTGGCCTGCTGCACATGAGACCCCTACAGTGGTGGCTGAGGGCCAAGGGGTTTTCCCCGAGGGGAAATCCGTTTCGTATGATCAGGGTAACGCGCAAATGCCTTCGTTCCCTCGTCATATGGCGGAAACCTTGGTTCCTGTCCCAGGGGCCAGTGTTGGGAGCGTCATGTTGCCGGAGAGCCGTTTCAACAGACGCTTCCCTCACTGGCTGGGGCGCGGTCATGGACGGCCGCTTTGCGAGAGGTCTGTGGGAGACCCGGCATTCTTCATGGCACATCAACTGCCTGGAGATGCTGGCGGTCTACAAAGCTCTCAGGAGCTTTTACCCGGACCTCCGCGGCCACCATGTCCTGATACGCTCGGACAACACTTCAGTTGTCGCGTATCTCAACCACCAGGGGGGTTTGAGGTCGCGCCCTCTATGCAGACTGGCGCATCAAATCCTCCTGTGGTCCCAGGGGAAATTATCGTCTCTCAGAGCGATGTATATCCCCGGGGACCAGAATCAGGGAGCAGACGTCCTGTCGAGGCAGGGGCTGAGGCCCGGGGAATGGCTGCTCCACCCGGAGGTGGTGGAGACCATGTGCGAGAGGTTTGGCCCAGTGGAAGTGGACCTGTTCGCGTCTCGAGAGACGTCCCACTGTCCACTGTGGTTCTCTCTCAAGGATCCGGCCCCGTTAGGGCTGGACGCCATGGTGCAGACGTGGCCGAGGCTCAGTCTGTACGCTTTTCCCCCGATCGCTCTGCTCCCGGGAGTTCTGGAGCGGGTCCGCCGGGAGGGCATCAGCCTACTCTTAGTAGCACCCCGGTGGCCCACTCGAGCATGGTTCTCGGACATTATAGCTCTGCTAGACGGCTGAGGAGGGATCTGCTCTCGCAGGCAGGGGGCACAATATTTCACCCCCGGCCGGAGTTATGGAGCCTCTGGGTCTGGCCCCTGAGGGGGCTCAGTACCTAGAGGCGGGCCTGTCAGCAGAGGTAGTCGAGACCTTGCTCAGCTCTAGAGCTCCCTCAACCAGGAGGCTGTACAACCTCAAGTGGAACGTTTTTTCCACTTGGTGTAGAGAGCGTGAGGTGGACCCAGTTAACTGCCCAGTGGCTTCAGTGCTGGAGTTCCTCCAAGATCGCTTCTCTTATGGTCTTACCCCGTCCACCCTGAAGGTGTACGTGGCTGCCCTTGGGGCTTTCCACGCACCTCTAGGTGATGGACCCTTGGGGAAGCACCCTCTGGTTGTACAGTTCCTCCGTGGGGCCCGGAGGATGAGGCCGGCGGCTCATTCCAGGGTCCCGACCTGGGACCTGGCGGTGGTACTTGAAGGGCTGGCCGAGGCCCCCTTCGAGCCACTGGAGCAGGCTGAGCCGAAGAGCCTGACCCTCAAGGTGGCCTTTCTCCTTGCCATTACCTCGCTCAAGAGGGTGGGAGATCTCCAGGCCTTGGCGGTTACGCCAACTTGCCTGGAGTTTGCCCCTGGCGGGGTTAAGGCCATCTTGCACCCTAGACCGGGGTATATACCCAAGGTGCCATCGCAGGTGGTTCGGTCTTTGGTTCTTCAGGCTTTCCATCCTCCTCCCCACCTGACGGCGGAAGAGGGGAGACTTCACCTGCTCTGTCCCGTCAGAGCACTTAAGATCTACCTGGAGAAGTCTTCCCAATGGAGAAGGTCAGATCAATTGTTGGTGTGCTTTGGCTCACCCAAGAGAGGGCTGCCTGCGTCTACTCAGACGATCAGCAACTGGATCGTCCAGGCTATAGCCACAGCTTATAGGGTGCGCAATCTGCCTTCACCCATGGCTGTGAGGGCTCATTCCACCAGGAGCATGGCCTCCTCGGTGGCCCTCCTCTCTGGTGCCTCGCTTCAAGAGGTTTGCGAGGCGGCCGGGTGGGCCACTCCGCACACCTTCATTCGTTTTTATAGTCTGCACCTTCCGGTGACGCCTGGTGCTAGAGTGCTTGCGTCTTAAGTGTGCCTGGTCTTCAGCTTCACACTAAGACGTGGGTGATGTCGGTGTGGCATAGTGGGTATTAACGTTCCCAGAGTGTCATCACACGATGACGCAGTGCGAGTTCCCTCGAAGGGGAACGTCTCGGGTTATGTATATAACCCTTGTTCCCCGAGAAGGGAACGAGACACTGCGTCTCGTCGCCACACCCATCACGGTCAGAGCGCTCGCTTCATCGCGGTAAAGCTGCCGTGTGTTTGCATCAGCGTCCCTTTGCATCTTCCGGGTATGCTGTCATCTACTACGTCATGATGCACCACCAATCAGATTGGCTTGATTTCATTCATACTTCAGATGCGTAACGCTGAGGGCGTTCCCAGAGTGTCATCACACGATGACGCAGTGTCTCGTTCCCTTCTCGGGGAACAAGGGTTATATACATAACCCGAGACGTTTTTAAAGGGGTAGTTCGCTCAAAAATGAAAATTAGCCCAGAAGCTCAGAGTATATAGCTAAAAAAATCATGAATTATGGTGCCTTCACACCGGACGCGAATGACATTATTCGCGTGAGTGATTTACATGTTAAGTCAATGCAAAGACGAGAATAGACATTCTGCTGTGCGATTCGCATGAATGACACGGTACGAATTGAGCGTTTGACGCGTGATTCGCGTGAATGGCTCAAATCGGCCGAATGGAAAAATCTGAACTTTGGCGGATATTCGCGCCGCGTAAACCAATCAGGAGCTTGCTCTAGTAGTGACAACAATGAGGAGAAAATCTGTATATTAATATCTGGTTCAGACAAGTGTGCATATGATTATCACTGTGATAACATTAAATGACATGAAACACAACCCAGTCTCTTTCTGTTAAATGCAAGTTTATGTATGATCAATAATACAAAAGTATAAGTAAAAAGTATAAGAAGCTATACATGAAATAAACAAACAAACAATTCAGTCAAACATTCAAAGTCAGTGCTAGTAGGCTACAACGGTAACAAAGTTAAATAGCCTAAAAACAAAAAAGTAATGAAACTTCACTTTGCCCACAGCCTAAACGATTTGCCAGGGAACAAATTATAGATCCATGAGACCAAAGATCGCCCGTTAGATCTACACAAGACGAATAATAGCTTGAGACACCACAGAGACATCAGAGCCAGTGGCAAATGCCTGAAGGACTGGCCGAGGAAAGGCTGCTCTTGCCGGGGTTAACGAGCGCTGAGCGCCCGCTGATCGCCTGGATCTCACAACTCCGAAAACGGCAGATAAAATTTTCAAATAGGCACTCTCTTTATAAATAAACCACAGATTTGAGCTTTAAACAACTACATTATCGCCTGAAAAAACTACGTTGTAGAATTTTAACAAAAAAGACGTGTAAACACAGCCCATGTCAGCCATTTCTCAACAAGACGAGCTGGCTGGCAGAAGCCCCTCCCATGACGCAAATTCGCGTCTGTTGAGAAGTGAATGTCACGTGCGAATTAAGCGAATTTCACACGCGAATGAAGCGAGTAAACTCAAAATGTTCAAGTGTCCAACATGGCGCAAATAGCGCGATTTATTCACGTCCGGTGTGAACGCTACATTAGAGTCTAAAACAAGATTTTTTAAAGAAAAATGGCGGAGGATTTCGATATAAGAGAAGAGGGGCTTGAGTTTGTTGTCCAGCCCTATCCACGAGAGGTGTTAATGCACGCGATACTCCTACATCCTGAGCCATATATTGTGTCAGGGGTTACTCTTTTTGCGCAAGTCGACTTGTGTACCGCTGACCGCCGGAAGCTAGTTATTTTAGTCTATAAAGTTTTAAATATGGATATTTTTCTTACACAAATGCCACTTCGCATCAGAAGGCCTTTATTAACTCCCCGGAGCCGTGTGTAGCAGTTATATGATGGATAGATGCACTTTTATGGACTTTAAAAATGACCCAACAAGTCGCTGCCATTATAAAGCTTGGAAGAGTCAGGACTTTTTAAATATAACTCAGATTTAATTTGTCTGAAAGAAGAACATCATATACACACAGGCACACAGGTTGACTTTAGGCCTTGAATTGTGGAAGGTCAAATTAAGACTTTTTTAAGACCCGCGGAAACCTTGTATTGAAATAAATGCTTCTTTTTTTCCCACTGGGGAGGAAGTTTTGAGTTCTGAAATCCCAGGGTGTTCATACAGTGAGGACACCCTGCTATTTTGCAAGTTCTCCCACTTGGAAATCATGGAGGGGTCTGAAATTGTCATCGTAGGTGCATGTCCACTGTGAGAGACATAATCTAAAAAAAAAATCCAGAAATCACAATATATGATTTTTTTCTGCCTTTAAAATGTCCACTTCCACTCCATTTATTATCCTAAATTAGATGCACCTGTTTGAGGTCGTTAGCTGCATAAAGACACCTGTCCACCCCATACAATCAGTAAGAATCCAACTACTAACATGGCCAAGACCAAAGAGCTGTCCAAAGACACTAGAGACAAAATTGTACACCTCCACAAGGCTGGAAAGGGCTACGGGAAATTGCCAAGCAGCTTGGTGAAAAAAGGTCCACTGTTGGAGCAATCATTAGAAAATGGAAGAAGCTAAACATGACTGTCAATCTCCCTCGGACTGGGGCTCCATGCAAGATCTCACCTCGTGGGGTCTCAATGATCCTAAGAAAGGTGAGAAATAAGCCCAGAACTACACGGGAGGAGCTGGTCAATGACCTGAAAAGAGCTGGGACCACCGTTTCCAAGGTTACTGTTGGTAATACACTAAGACGTCATGGTTTGAAATCATGCATGGCACGGAAGGTTCCCCTGCTTAAACCAGCACATGTCAAGGCCCGTCTTAAGTTTGGCAATGACCATTTGGATGATCCAGAGGAGTCATGGGAGAAAGTCATGTGGTCAGATGAGACCAAAATAGAACTTTTTGGTCATAATTCCACTAAACGTGTTTGGAGGAAGAAGAATGATGAGTACCATCCCAAGAACACCATCCCTACTGTGAAGCATGAGGGTGGTAGCATCATGCTTTGGGGGGGTTTTTCTGCACATGGGACAGGGCGACTGCACTGTATTAAGGAGAGGATGACCGGGGCCATGTATTGCGAGATTTTGGGGAACAACCTCCTTCCCTCAGTTAGAGCATTGAAGATGGGTCGAGGCTGGGTCTTCCAACATGACAATGACCCGAAGCACACAGCCAGGATAACCAAGGAGTGGCTCTGTAAGAAGCATATCAAGGTTCTGGCGTGGCCTAGCCAGTCTCCAGACCTAAACCCAATAGAGAATCTTTGGAGGAGCTCAAACTCCGTGTTTCTCAGCGACAGGCCAGAAACCTGACTGATCTAGAGAAGATCTGTGTGGAGGAGTGGGCCAGAATCCCTCCTGCAGTGCAAACCTGCTGAAAAACTACAGGACACGTTTGACCTCTGTAATTGCAAACAAAGGCTACTGTACCAAATATTAACATTGATTTTCTCAGGTGTTCAAATACTTATTTGCAGCTGTATCATACAAATAAATAGTTAAAAAATCATACATTGTGATTTCTGGATTTTTTTTTTAGATTATGTCTCTCACAGTGGACATGCACGACCATTTCAGACCCCTCCATTATTTCTAAGTGGGAGAACTTGCGAAATAGCAGGTGTTCAAATACTTATTTTCCTCAGTGTATAAGATATCACACTCTTACAACAAAGCTAGTCATTAAGTTCTAGGTATTTCCTCATTTTTGTTTCCTGTTTCTTGTAGATTGGTCATTTCTCATGTTTTTCATTTCCTGATAGGTGCCTGAAGATTTGGAAGGTCAGAATATCTGTGATCCAGACTGACGGCTCATTACTGTGAAGTCAAAAGCGACAAACAGTGCAATAGGGTAATCTCTGGGGAGAAAACTGTGATATATGTGTCGCTGCTTTTGTGAACAAGCCAAATGTAGTAGTGTGTTTACACTGTAGGCTCTATACAATGAGCAGTTTTGGTACCGTTGTATAAATGACAAGAATTGAATCTGATGTTGAAGCTGTGAATAAGAAATGTTTTTGGGTGCTAAATCTCATCATATTAGAATGATTTCTGAAGGATCATGTGATACTGAAGACTGGAGTAATTTAAATAAATGCAGCTTTCTTTCAAAAACACTGTATAGTATTACCGAGCCCAAACTTTCGAATAGTAATGTGACATTTTAGGTTAAACCACAAGAAAATTTGACCTTGTGCTGTGTGTAACCTCTTTTCAGAACTGATATTTACGCTAAATAACATTACGCTTGGGTATAAAATGTAAGATATGGATCAACTGGCATGTGATTTTACTTGGCTAGACCAGGTTGAGCATCTCTTTTGATAGTATGCCGTTTTTTAAAAGGTAATTCGTCATGCTTTTTAACTGTGGAGGTGGTGTCTGTGAAAGGACCGGCAGATGTTCTGATAGTGGTAGACGATGAACGCATGATTGAAGCTTCGATATGCTCTCTTTTGTGCCATTGTGCTAAAATCATTTAGTAAATCATATTCGGTCTCTTTTAAAGAGATAATGTCTTTATAAATGGTTGCCATGAAATAATGGCAGTATTTGTTTCTGGAAGTGAATGGAAGCAGTGGTGTACTGTATTAGCCATCCTTGACATTTCAGTGCGTCCTGTATATACACATTCTTCATTGAGCACCATTGTTAATCAATCTCAAATGATTCATGGAGTTTGGGCTTTATGTAACCAGGGTCCTGTGATCTAACCACCTAATTATTAGTCAGCTGTGGCCTAGCACAGGTGTCCTATTCTCTGAACTGATTCCACTATGAGAAAATCTGCTTTAACGGCAAACTCAACTCTTAAGCATCAAAGCAAGGTCGGGATTATTAGCCCCCTTGGTAAATATGATCAAAGATGGCTGTAATAAAATAAAAATAAATCTGCACTGTTTATCTTTTTGATCTTTCATTCACATAAACCTAACCTTGTCATAGCGGGTTTATTAGACTGGTTTTAGAGGGGTTTTGAATTTTTTTTAGCTGGTCAGGCTGGTCTTAGCTGGTCAAACTGGTCTTAGTTGGATAATGTTGGTCTTAGCTGGTCAAACTGGTTTTAGCTGGATATTGTTGGTCTTAGCTGGTTTTAGCTGGTCAGGCTGGTCTTAGCGGGTAATTGCTGGTTTTAGCTGGTCTTAGCTGGTAATTGTTGGTCTTTGATGGTTTTAGCTGGTCTTCGCTGATTTTAGCTGGTCAGGCTGGTCTTAGCTGGTAATTGTTGGTCTTTGATGGTTTTAGCTGGTCTTCACTGATTTTAGCTGGTCAGGCTGGTCTTAGCTGGTCAGGCTGGCTGACTGTCCCTATTTTTTCTGTCACTGGGTGTTTAGACAAATAATGTATATCTGTATATGGACCATGTAATCTGATTAATTTGTAATTAGGTAAAATGTTAATCAGCTAAATTAGGCTGGGAGACCAGCTAAAACCAGCTAAACCAGGCTGGAAGACCAGATAAGCCAGGGTGGGAGACCAGCTAAAAGCAGCTGGCCACCAACTTGTCCAGACTGGAAGACCAACTTAACCAGCTAAGTCAGGCTGGGAGACCATCTAAAACCATCTTAACCAGCTACGTCAGGCTGGGAGACCATCTAAAACCAGCTTGACCAGCTAGGTCAGGCTGGGAGACCATCTAAAACCATCTTAACCAGCTAAGTCAGGCTGGGAGACCATCTAAAACCATCTTAACCAGCTAAGTCAGGCTGGGAGACCATCTAAAACCATCTTAACCAGCTAAGTCAGGCTGGGAGACCATCTAAAACCAGCTTGACCAGCTAGGTCAGGCTGGGAGACCATCTAAAACCAGCTTAACCAGCTAAATCAGGCTGGGAGACCATCTAAAACCAGCTTGACCAGCTAAATCAGGCTGGGAGACCATCTAAAACCAGCTTAACCAGCGAAGTCAGGCTGGGAGACCATCTAAAACCAGCTTAACCAGCTAAGTCAGGCTGGGAGACCATCTAAAACCAGCTTAACCAGCTAAATCAGGCTGGGAGACCATCTAAAACCAGCTTGACTAGCTAAATCAGGCTGGGAGACCATCTAAAACCAGCTTAACCAGCTAAATCAGGCTGGGAGACCATCTAAAACCAGCTTAACCAGCTAAATCAGGCTGGGAGACCATCTAAAACCAGCTTGACCAGCTAAGTCAGGCTGGGAGACCATCTAAAACCAGCTTGACCAGCTAAGTCAGGCTGGGAGACCATCTAAAACCATCTTAACCAGCTAAATCAGGCTGGGAGACCATCTAAAACCAGCTTGACTAGCTAAATCAGGCTCGGAGACCATCTAAAACCAGCTTAACCAGTGAAGTCAGGCTGGGAGACCATCTAAAACCAGCTTAACCAGTGAAGTCAGGCTGGGAGACCATCTAAAACCAGCTTAACCAGCTAAGTCAGGCTGGGAGACCATCTAAAACCATCTTAACCAGCTAAATCAGGCTGGGAGACCATCTAAAACCAGCTTGACCAGCTAAATCAGGCTGGGAGACCAGTTTAGCCAGGCTCCTAAAACCAGCTACTTCCATCTTAAACCAGCCAACCAGCTTAGGCTGGTTTTAGCTGGATTTTTCAGCAGGGGGGTTCAGGTCAGGGAACTGGGACGGCTAGGCAGAAGCTTCATTTTGTGCTCCGTGACACATTTGTGTGTTGATTTTGATGTTTGTTTTGGATCGTTGTCCTGATGGAAGATCCAACCACTAAGATTTCTAGCAGAAGCCGTCAGGTTTAGATTTTGTATCTGTTGGTATTTGCTAGAATCCATGAAGCCATGTATCTGAACAAGACGTCCAGGACCTCCAGCAAAAAACAGGCCCACAACATTAAAGATCCAGCTGTATTTTTAACCACATGGGTACTTTTTATCCCTGTTTGCACCAAACCCATCTGGTGTGTTTGCTGCTTAAAAGCTCTTTTTATAGTTTCATCTGAGCACAGAACCAGGTCCCTTTTGAATTCCCAGTCGTGTCTGACAACTGGATATGCTGGAGTTTGTTTCTGGATGAGTGAGGGGGATTTTTCTTGAAACCCTCCCGAACAACATGTGGTGATGTAGGTGTTGTTTGATCATTTTTTTGTCTTTCTGACCCCAAAACTCAACTAATCTCTGCGATTCTCTGTCTGTGATGCTTGGAGAGTCTTTGGCCACTCAAACGCTCCTCTTCGCCGAGCATTAGGACAATATAGACTCGCGTCTTCTTCCAGGCAGATTCAGAACATCTTTAGTTGATTGGAACTTCTTAATTATTGCCCTGAGGGTGGAAACTGAGATTTTCCAGGCTTTAGATACATTTTCTAACAGACACTTTCTATTTTGTGAAGCTCAACAATCTTTTGCTGCACATCAGAACTATATTCTTTGGTTTTACTCATTGTGATGAATGTTTAAGGGAATTTGGCCTTTGTGTTTCCTCATATTTGGCTGGATAATTTCATGCTCCTAGTCACCCTGGTGTGCTAAACAATTTAAAAATGAATGGAAATATGCTTCAGAGGTATACAACATTCTAGGGGTGCCAATAATTGCGTCCAACGTGTTTTGGAGAAAAACATTTAATTTCATAAAGAGATCCCCCCCCAATTTCAATTCTTTTACTCCAATGAAAGGTAAATTTTTTGTGATTTTTATTTGTATTTTTATGAAAGCTCAAAAGGATAAACAATGCAGTCATCTGTGATCATATTTACCAAGGGGGCTACAAATTCTGACCTCAATTGTATAGGACACTGTAAGTAAACCTCAATAATTGGTCAAACTCTTCTTCAACACAAATAATCATAATTATAATGAATAAAAACTATAATTTCTCAGGACATGGGTCTTCAACCCTTTTGATGCCCAGGCAGGCACCTGTATATTATCAAGTTTAAAACCCGTTTACTGTGTGAGAAAAATATTAAGTGTGATATTAAACGGACAGCAAAATTATTAATTTGGTTATTATATTTTCAAACTGAAGCAAAAAGTGAATATGTTGTCTGGAAAAGTTGACAGCATATCTGAGATTAACAAATTTATATTTGTGCCACAAAGCTTTACTGTTAAAAACTTGCGCTGTCAGTAAAATAACATGGGAATGAAGTAGTAATATTATAAAAATTGGTATGTGAATGTAAAGAATTTAGTACTTATAAGTATGTTAACTTAGACAATGCTACAATACATTTAGTAAAATGCTTTATTTATCTCTCATATATCTTCTAAAAGTTTTTTTAGGAGTTTCACCAGCATAAAAAATGGGCAATAACTTAATCGGTAGCACGTTACAATAAGGTCCCTTTAATGCATTCCTAATGTATTAACATTAATAAATGTTTTGGTTACACTTTATTTTAAGGTGTCTGTATTACAATGTAATAATATTAAGTAGTATGCCTAATAATAATTAACATCATGTACTTACTATAGTGTTAATATTAGGGTTTGCTTTAGGGTTAGTTGCATGCACAGTTTATAGGAATAACTATATGTAACGTGTAACAAGGCCACTGTAAAATAAAGTTTTACTAAAGTTAACAAATGGAACCTTATTGTAATGTGTTACCACACATTTCTATAGAATCTTTTAAGAAAAAGACTAGAGCATTGTCCAAAAACGAGTCCCACGTTAATACAGTATATGTATTCAGTATTTAGCTTTAAAGCAATGAACCAGCACAGAACGATGCATCAACTTCACTCTGTGTTGAGTAGCGTTAACCACCCTGCATTGCTTGCATGCTTTTAATTCCTTTTCACGTCAGCCACGTGTTGTTGTAACGTGTGTTGCACCTCTATCTTGCGTCTTCTCCACTTGTTCTCTGTCTCTAGTGAAAACAGGAGTGTGTAGATGTTTGGCAGGGTCTGTGCCACAGAGGGACTCGGCGGAAGTGCGAGAGAAGAGACGTGCCCATTCAGATTAGAGGAAGCCATGTGTCTCTCAGCAAACTCTCTGGGCCTGCGGTGCTCCTCGTGAACTTGTGCAGGTGTGAAACTGATCAGGCTCAGCATCCTTTGCAAAAGACAGAAGATACTTCCTCAGTGGCATTATTAAAAACTAACAGCAGAAAATGTGTTTTTGTTGTGTACTTACATGTCTCCAAGGCCTTTCCACATAGTGGACAAAAAAATCTTGAGTATAAAGATCATAAATAGCTTGACGCCATGCCAGAGCCAGTATGCCACAGTCGAAGCTTTAGTGATCCATTTCTGAGACCTGTGAAGCAACATACCCAGTGTGTTTATGAGCAGCCTCAAAATATTGCCTTTTAAAGGTCCCGTTCTTCGTGATCCCACTGTTCAAACTTTAGTTAGTGTGTAATGTTGCTGTTAGAGCATAAATAATACCTGTAAAATTATAAAGCTCAAAGTTCAATGCCAAGCGAGATATTTTATTTAACAGAAGTTCCCTTTCAAAGCCTACAGCGAACGGCCGGCTTGGACTACATCCTGGTACTTCCTTCATAAATGACGTCAGTAGAACAGTAGAACAGACTAACCTCCGCCCACAAGAATACGCCAAAAAAGGGGGCGTGGTCTTGTTGCTGTCCCACGTGGAGAAGAGGACGTGTCGCGTGGAGAAAAGGAAGTGTTGCGTTTGAGTGTGTTTGTCGTGCGAAGAAATGATGCGTTCGCTCGCGAAATGTTTTGTGTTCTCCTAAGAAATGTTGCGTTCGCTCGTGAAATGTTTTGTGTTCTCCTAAGAAATGTTGCGTTCTCTCGCGAAATGTTTTGTGTTCTCCTAAGAAATGTTGCGTTCGCTCGTGAAATGTTTTGTGTTCTCCTGAGAAATGTTGCGTTCGCTCGCGAAATGTTTTGTGTTCTCCTAAGAAATGATGCGTTCGCTCGCGAAATGTTCCCTTTCAGTCGGTCACTACGACGTACGTCGGTATTACCGACGAATTGGGATCACTTTAGAGAGCCCCTATCAGCTTCGAGATTTAGAGAACAGGCCAATGGGCCATTGGCGTGCGAGATTTGCATCTCGCGCTCCGCCCCGCACCGCGGGTATAAACAGGAAGCGAGAGCATCGCACTGACGTCATTCACTTCGGAGCCGAACGGCGTTGATGAAGCAAGCCTGCTTTTCTACAAGAAAGCCTATCTGCAAGAGAGATGCTCCAGAGAACGAGAAGGACGCTCTGTGTTGGCGAAAAGGCACAATCAGTGCGACCGCATGTTCACCGCTGCTTCAGCATAACAAACTGCTGTTCTCACAGCAACTGTCGGTCTGGTGAGGGCGTTTGTTTCAGTGAGTGCACCACAGGACTGCACTTACCACCTGTGTGTTGCCGCGGTCTTCCCCTGGGTGCTTCAGCACTGTTTAAAGAGCGTTTCCTCACAAAAGAGCAACACGGGTGTGACACTGCGTCTTTTTCAAGACGTCATTCCACTCGTGCGTTTCTGGATGCGGTTGTTTCCTGTCCTGACGGCCACGATCCCTCTCGCATAAACATGTTGAGACTGTGTTCGTGGGTGATCCATGTTCTCTCAGGGGAACGGGATTACGTCGACGCGCTGGTCATCTCGCCTTCCGCGTGAGGGTTTGAGTGTTTGAGTGTTCAGCGTGCCGTGTGCCGTCTAGCTGCCGAGTGACAGCGCGGGTTGCCACGGCAGCTCAGCGCGCGTCACTCGGCGGCTACGCATGTTGAGACTGTGTTTGTGGGTGGTCTATGCTCTCTAATGAGAGCATAGCCACGTCGGCGCGCTGTTCGTCTTGCCTTTTTCATAAGGGCTTGAGTGTTCAGCGCGCCGTGTGCCGTCTCACGGCCACGCCCACTGTTTCACATGTCTGCTGGTAGCTTACAGATGGGATTGCTGGTCCTAAAAAATAAATAAATAAATTAAAAATAAAAAAAAAAGGACCTAGCGTTTCGTTTGGGGCTCTAGCAGAGGACAGATGTCAATCGCTGCATCGGAGAGAGGGCTGTTATGTGTTGAAAATGAAGATGATGCTGAGATTCCCACTATAATAGTGGGCGCTCGTGCTGAATCCGATTCATGCTCGACAGCCATGCTTTCCCGGGTGGCTGAGGCATAGTGCAACGCATAAACCGCCTTGCCTGCCCCTTGCCTTTCCCGGATGTGCGTTGGAAGGCTTTTGCATTATGGAACTATTGGTGCCAAAATATGGAACACCAATAGGGCCATAATCTGTATAAAGTTTTCCTCTCTCTCACTACCCTCATCGGTGGGGTGGCAGTGCCACTGGCAGGCCACCTCCGCCCTGCTTAGGGCATGAGGGTAGTTCTCAGCCGAGGTTGAGCTGCGCACAGCGCTGGCCCTTGTCTAGACGATGTCCAGAAACACAATTGACCCGGATTTGGTTCGGGACTGTTCTTCCCCCGGAGGAGGGCCGGGTAAAAGACATTAGTAATTCTGTTCCGCCACTGGGGTTAAAACAGCCAGTGGTACCCAAATATATATATAAAAAAAAAAAAAAAAAGAGAAGAACAGTTCCAATATCTCTGGGTCTCGGGAGTTCAGGAATGGCAGCGTGTGACGCTACAAGCCTCGCCGCCCTCATTCCCCTCCCCACAAGAGGGCGAGAATCGCAGTGTGTGACGCTACAAGCCTCGCCACTCTCATTCCCCTCTTCTCAGCGGTGTGTGGACGACAGTGCGCGACGCTATGCCTCGCCGCTCTTGTTCCCCGCTGAGGAAGGAGGTGAGGCAGACCGTGTGCAACGCCACAAAGCCTTGCCACGCTCAGCCCCTCCTTCATTTGGAGAGCGCGCTGGGCGGTGTACAACGCTCCCATGCCTTGTCAGCCTCTGGTGCCTCTCCAAATCGCCAGCAGGGGGTGCCGGCTGTGGGAACGCACTCAAGCGGCCTTCCCACACTCGCGCACCCCCTCAGCGGATGCAGGTCGTGTGTCAGACCCAGACCCCTACACGGACCACTCCCATGTCGTCCTGGGGTCCCTGCATTCCGCCTCGCTGCCCTGCTGCGGGTACGTCTGTGGTACCGATGGCCCCGCTTGTTCGGTCTGGGGGCCTGGCTAGCGCTCCCCAGCCCGTCTCGCTGGGTCATCTGTACCATCAGACTCGGCTTGCGATTCAGTTCGCCCGGCGTCCGCCCAAGTTTGGGGGCGTTCACTTCACGTCTATTGCGTGGGTGGATGCCCCCGTGCTTCAGGCGGAGATCGCTGTCCTACTGGCGAAGGATGCGATAAAGCCGGTCCCTCCAGCCGATATGAAGTCCGGGTTCTACAGCCCGTACTTCATTGTACCCAAGAATGGCGGCGGGTTACGGCCAATCTTGGACCTGCCTTACTTGAACCGTTCCCTCCACAGGATGCCGTTCAGAATGTTAACGCAGAAACGCATCTTCAGGTGCGTCCGTCCCCAGGATTGGTTTGCAGCGATCGACCTGAAGGACGCGTACTTTCATGTCTCGATTCTCCCTCGACACAGGCAGTTTCTACACTTTGCTTTCGACGGACGGGCATGTCAGTACAAAGTCCTGCCCTTCGGGCTGTCCCTGTCGCCCCGTGACTTCACGAAAGTCGCGGAGGCGGCCATTGCTCCCATGAGAGAGCGTGGTGTTCGTCTTCTCAACTATCTCGACGACTGGCTGGTTCTTGCCCAGTCGCGGGAACAGTTGTGCGAACACAGGGACATGGTGCTTCGGCACCTCAGCCGGTTGGGTCTTCGGGTCAACGGGGAGAAGAGCAAACTCTGTCCCGTACAGAGGATCTCTTTTCTCGGGATGGAGATCGACTCGGTCGCCATGACAGCGCGCCTCACAGAGGAGCGCGTCCAGTCGGTGTTGAGCTGCTTGAATACGTTCAAACGCAGTACAGCGGTTCCACTGAAATAATTTCAGAGGCTCCTGGGGCATATGGCAGCAGCAGCCGCAGTAACGCCGCTAGGGCTGCTCCATATGAGACCGCTTCAACACTGGCTACACGACCGAGTCCCGAGATGGGCGTGGCACAGTGGGTCCCTCCGTGTCCAAGTGACGCCGAGATGCCGCCAAACCTTCAGCCCGTGGTCGGACCCTTCATTTCTACGGGCAGGAGTGCCTCTAGAACAAGTGTCCAGGCATTCTGTTGTCTCCACGGATGCCTCCTCCACGGGCTGGGGTGCCACGTACAACGGGCTTGCAGTATCGGGTCTGTGGACGGGGCCCCAACTGCAAGGGCATATCAATTGCCTGGAGTTGCTGGAGGTTCGTCTTGCTCTCAGCCACCTCAAAGGGTCGCTCAAAGACAAGCACGTTCTGATCCGGACGGACAGCACTGCGGCCGTTGCGTACATCATCGATCAGGGTGGTCTACGCTCCCGCCGCATGTCCCAACTCGCCCGCCATCTCCTTCTGTGGAGTCCGAAGCATCTGAGATCCCTTCGTGCCATCCACATTCCGGGCCCGCTCAATCGTGCGGCCGACGAGCTGTCATGGTTGCCCGTGCTACCCGGGGAGTGGAGACTCCACCCCCAGGTGGTCCAGCTGATTTGGAGTCGCTTGGGGCCGCACAGATCGATCTGTTTGCCGCCCCGACACGACCCACTGCCAGTGGTACTATTCCCTGCCCGGGGGAACCCTCGGCACGGATGCCCTGGCACACAGCTGGCCCCGGGGCCTACGCAAATATGCGTTCCCCCCCCAGTGAGCCTTCTTGCACAGACACGGTGCAAGGTCAGGGAGGACGAGGAGCAGCTCCTCTTGGTAGCTCCGTACTGGCCCAACAGGACTTGGTTCCCGGAACTAGTGCTCCTCGCGACAGCACCTCCTTGGCCCATTCCTCTGAGGAAGGACCTCCTGACTCAGAGACGCGGCACCCTGTGGCACCCGCGTCCGGACCTCTGGAAACTCCATGTCTGGTCCCTGGACGGGATGCGGAGGTTCTAGGTGACCTACCACAAGCGGTAGTTGACACCATCACTTCCGCCAGAGCCCCCTCTACGAGACGGCTATATGCGCTGAAGTGGAACCTGTTCGTCGACTGGTGCTCTTCTCACCGAGAAGACCCCCGAAAGTGTTCGGTCAGATCTGTGCTCTTTTCTTCAAGACGGGTTGGAGCGAAAGCTGTCTCCCTCCACCCTCAAGGTGTATGTTGCCGCTATAGCGCAATCATGACCTGGTTAATGGTTAATTCATTAGGCAAGCACGATCTGATCGTCAGGTTCCTGGGGGGGCGAGGAGATTAAATCCGCCTCGTCCTCCCTTTATACCCTCTTGGGACTTGACTCTGGTGCTGACGTACTTCAGAGGGTGCCCTTTGAGCCTTTACAGTCAGCGGAGCTTAAGATCTTGTCTCTAAAGACAATACTCCTGATTGCATTGGCCTCAGTTAAGAGGGTAGGGGACCTGCAGGCATTTTCGGTCGATGAATCGTGCCTGGGATTCGGGCCAGGTGACTCTCAGGTAACCCTGAGACCCCGGCCTGGATATGTGCCAAGGTTCCCACTACTCCCTTCCGGGACCAAGTGGTGAGCCTGCAAGCGCTGCCTTCGGAGGAGGCAGACCCAGCCCTGGCTTTTCTCTGTCCAGTTCGCGCCCTGCGCGTCTATGTTGACAAAACGCAAAGCTTAGGACCTCAGAGCAGCTCTTCATCTGTTACGGAGGACAGCAGAAGGGAAAGGCTGTCTCCAAGCTGAGGATGGCCCACTGGATAGTGGACACCATCGTCTTGGCTTATGAAGCCCAAGACGTGCCCTGCCCGCTCGGGTTAAGAGCCCACTCCACTAGGGGTGTTGCTTCTTCCTGGGCGCTGGCTCGTGGCGCCTCGCTGACAGATATTTGTAGAGCTGCGGGCTGGGCGACACCTACACGTTCGCTAGGTTTTATAGCCTACGTGTAGAACCGGTGGCTTCTTGTTTGCTCGCTTCCCATAGTCAGCAGCTGAAGTGCCCGTTCTAAGTGTCGGCTTGCTGCGCCATTCCCTTCTCCATGGAACGGATACGTGCGCTTATTTTCTCCAGTCGAGTTCCCCAGGATTGGCGAACCCTGTTGAGTCCTCCGCACCCCTCGGCAGTCGGATGTGGCGGAGCGTCTGACGCCAGGTCTGGCACTTGTATGCATTGGTGGAACTTGTGTCGGACTGGGGTCCGTATGTCGTGACCCCTACGGCGGTCCCATACGTGTATTCTCCACGGTACAGCTCCCTACGGTGAGCTCGTGTCTTTCCCTTGGCAGAGTTCCTCTGCCGTCTCAGTTCGGTGTCGCCCCCCGCCTGTATAGGCCGGGGCCACCTCTGGGACTTCCGTATGTTGTGCTGCCCACGGCCAGCCCATACGTGTTCTCTCCACATGGTAACTCCCTCCGGGCATGATGTGGCTCCCGCAGCGTCCTTCGGGCACGCTTTCCCAGCGTTATCCATTAAGTCTGCTGAATGGGTCTTGCGGAACAGCAGTATGACTCTCCCTGCGTGAATTTCCCCGCCCGCATCAGAACGGGGTCTGGGGGGCTCTCGCTGGGCGCTGGAAGTGGTAGTAACTGTGGCGTTTTCCATAGGGATCCCAATTCGTCGGTAATACCGACGTACGTCGTAGTGACCGACTGAAAGGGAACGTCTCGGTTACGTATGGTAACCCTCGTTCCCTGAAGGAGGGAACGGAGACGTACGTCCCGTCGCCACAGCTCCTTACCATCACTGCATGGCCGAGTCACTAGTTCGGCTCCTCAGTGAAAAACGTCAGTGCGATGCTCTCGCTTCCTGTTTATACCCGCGGTGCGGGGCGGAGCGCGAGATGCAAATCTCGCACGCCAATGGCCCATTGGCCTGTTCTCTAAATCTCGAAGCTGATAGGGGCTCTCTAAAGTGATCCCAATTCGTCGGTAATACCGACGTACGTCTCCGTTCCCTCCTTCAGGGAACGAGGGTTACCATACGTAACCGAGACGTTTTGTGTTCTCCTAAGAAATGTTGCGTTCGCTCGTGAAATGTTTTGTGTTCTCCTAAGAAATGTTGCGTTCGCGCGTGAAATGTTTTGTGTTCTCCTAAGAAATGATGCGTTCGCTCGCGAAATGTTTTGTGTTCTCCTAAGAAATGTTGTGTTCGCTCGCGAAATGTTTTGTGTTCTCCTGAGAAATGTTGCGTTCGCTCGCGAAATGTTTTGTGTTCTCCTAAGAAATGTTGCGTTCGCTCGTGAAATGTTTTGTGTTCTCCTAAGAAATGTTGCGTTCTCTCGCGAAATGTTTTGTGTTCTCCTAAGAAATGTTGCGTTCGCTCGTGAAATGTTTTGTGTTCTCCTGAGAAATGTTGCGTTCGCGCGTGAAATGTTTTGTGTTCTCCTAAGAAATGATGCGTTCGCTCGCGAAATGTTTTGTGTTCTCCTAAGAAATGTTGTGTTCGCTCGCGAAATGTTTTGTGTTCTCCTGAGAAATGTTGCGTTCTCTCGCGAAACGTTTTGTGTTCTCCTAAGAAATGTTGTGTTCGCTCGCGAAATGTTTTGTGTTCTCCTAAGAAATGTTGCGTTCGCTCGCGAAATGTTTTGTGTTCTCCTAAGAAATGTTGCGTTCGCTCGTGAAATGTTTTGTGTTCTCCTAAGAAATGTTGCGTTCTCTCGCGAAATGTTTTGTGTTCTCCTAAGAAATGTTGCGTTCGCTCGTGAAATGTTTTGTGTTCTCCTGAGAAATGTTGCGTTCGCGCGTGAAATGTTTTGTGTTCTCCTAAGAAATGATGCGTTCGCTCGCGAAATGTTTTGTGTTCTCCTAAGAAATGTTGTGTTCGCTCGCGAAATGTTTTGTGTTCTCCTAAGAAATGTTGTGTTCGCTCGCGAAATGTTTTGTGTTCTCCTGAGAAATGTTGCGTTCTCTCGCGAAATGTTTTGTGTTCTCCTGAGAAATGTTGCGTTCTCTCGCGAAACGTTTTGTGTTCTCCTAAGAAATGTTGTGTTCGCTCGCGAAATGTTTTGTTCTCCTAAGAAATGTTGTGTTCGCTCGCGAAATGTTTTGTGTTCTCCTAAGAAATGTTGTGTTCGCTCGTGAAATGTTTTGTGTTCTCCTAAGAAATGTTGCGTTCTCTCGCGAAATGTTTTGTGTTCTCCTAAGAAATGTTGTGTTCGCTCGCGAAATGTTTTGTGTTCTCCTAAGAAATGTTGTGTTCGCTCGCGAAATGTTTTGTGTTCTCCTAAGAAATGTTGTGTTCGCTCGCGAAATGTTTTGTGTTCTCCTGAGAAATGTTGCGTTCTCTCGCGAAATGTTTTGTGTTCTCCTAAGAAATGTTGTGTTCGCTCGAGAAATGTTTTGTGTTCTCCTGAGAAATGTTGCGTTCTCTCGCGAAATGTTTTGTGTTCTCCTAAGAAATGTTGTGTTCGCTCGCGAAATGTTTTGTGTTCTCCTAAGAAATGTTGTGTTCGCTCGCGAAATGTTTTGTGTTCTCCTAAGAAATGTTGCGTTCGCTCGTGAAATGTTTTATGTTCTCCTAAGAAATGTTGCGTTCGCGCGTGAAATGTTTTGTGTTCTCCTAAGAAATGTTGCGTTCGCTCGCGAAATGTTTTGTGTTCTCCTAAGAAATGTTGCGTTCGCTCGTGAAATGTTTTGTGTTCTCCTAAGAAATGTTGCGTTCGCGCGTGAAATGTTTTGTGTTCTCCTAAGAAATGATGCGTTCGCTCGCAAAATGTTTTGTGTTCTCCTAAGAAATGTTGTGTTCGCTCGCGAAATGTTTTGTGTTCTCCTAAGAAATGTTGCGTTCGCTCGCGAAATGTTTTGTGTTCTCCTGAGAAATGTTGCGTTCTCACGCGAAATGTTTTGTGTTCTCCTAAGAAATGTTGCGTTCGCTCGCGAAATGTTTTGTGTTCTCCTAAGAAATGTTGCGTTCGCTCGTGAAATGTTTTGTGTTCTCCTAAGAAATGTTGTGTTCGCTCGCGAAATGTTTTGTGTTCTCCTAAGAAATGATGCGTTCGCTCGCAAAATGTTTTGTGTTCTCCTAAGAAATGTTGCGTTCGCTCGCGAAATGTTTTGTGTTCTCCTGAGAAATGTTGCGTTCTCTCGCGAAATGTTTTGTGTTCTCCTAAGAAATGTTGCGTTCGCTCGCGAAATGTTTTGTGTTCTCCTAAGAAATGTTGCGTTCTCTCGCGAAATGTTTTGTGTTCTCCTAAGAAATGTTGCGTTCGCGCGTGAAATGTTTTGTGTTCTCCTAAGAAATGTTGCGTTCGCTCGCAAAATGTTTTGTGTTCTCCTAAGAAATGTTGTGTTCGCTCGCGAAATGTTTTGTGTTCTCCTGAGAAATGTTGCGTTCTCTCGCGAAATGTTTTGTGTTCTCCTAAGAAATGTTGCGTTCGCTCGCGAAATGTTTTGTGTTCTCCTAAGAAATGTTGCGTTCTCTCGCGAAATGTTTTGTGTTCTCCTAAGAAATGTTGCGTTCGCGCGTGAAATGTTTTGTGTTCTCCTAAGAAATGATGCGTTCGCTCGCAAAATGTTTTGTGTTCTCCTAAGAAATGTTGTGTTCGCTCGCGAAATGTTTTGTGTTCTCCTGAGAAATGTTGTGTTCGCTCGTGAAATGTTTTGTGTTCTCCTAAGAAATGTTGCGTTCGCGCGTGAAATGTTTTGTGTTCTCCTGAGAAATGTTGCGTTCGCTCGTGAAATGTTTTGTGTTCTCCTAAGAAATAATGCGTTCGCTCGCAAAATGTTTTGTGTTCTCCTAAGAAATGTTGTGTTCGCTCGCGAAATGTTTTGTGTTCTCCTTAGAAATGTTGCGTTCGCTCGTGAAATGTTTTGTGTTCTCCTAAGAAATGTTGCTTTCGCTCGCGAAATGTTTTGTGTTCTCCTAAGAAATGTTGCGTTCGCTCGCAAAATGTTTTGTGTTCTCCTAAGAAATGTTGCGTTCGCTCGTGAAATGTTTTGTGTTCTCCTAAGAAATGTTGCTTTTGCTCGCGAAATGTTTTGTGTTCTCCTAAGAAATGTTGCGTTCGCTCGTGAAATGTTTTGTGTTCTCCTTAGAAATGTTGAGTTCGCTTGCGAAATGTTTTGTGTTCTCCTAAGAAATGTTGCGTTCGCTCGCGAAATGTTTTGTGTTCTCCTAAGAAATGTTGCTTTCGCTCGCGAAATGTTTTGTGTTCTCCTGAGAAATGTTGCGTTCTCTCGCGAAATGTTTTGTGTTCTCCTAAGAAATGTTGCGTTCGCGCGTGAAATGTTTTGTGTTCTCCTAAGAAATGTTGCTTTCGCTCGCGAAATGTTTTGTGTTCTCCTAAGAAATGTTGCGTTCGCTCGTGAAATGTTTTGTGTTCTCCTAAGAAATGTTGCGTTCGCGCGTGAAATGTTTTGTGTTCTCCTAAGAAATGTTGTGTTCGCTCGTGAAATGTTTTGTGTTCTCCTAAGAAATGTTGCGTTCGCTCGTGAAATGTTTTGTGTTCTCCTAAGAAATGTTGCGTTCGCTCGCGAAATGTTTTGTGTTCTCCTAAGAAATGTTGCGTTCGCTCGTGAAATGTTTTGTGTTCTCCTAAGAAATGTTGCGTTCGCGCGTGAAATGTTTTGTGTTCTCCTAAGAAATGTTGCGTTCGCGCGTGAAATGTTTTGTGTTCTCCTAAGAAATGTTGTGTTCGCTCGTGAAATGTTTTGTGTTCTCCTAAGAAATGTTGCGTTCGCTCGTGAAATGTTTTGTGTTCTCCTAAGAAATGTTGCGTTCGCGCGTGAAATGTTTTGTGTTCTCCTAAGAAATGTTGTGTTCGCTCGTGAAATGTTTTGTGTTCTCCTGAGAAATGTTGCGTTCGCTCGCGAAATGTTTTGTGTTCTCCTAAGAAATGTTGAGTTCGCTTGCGAAATGTTTTGTGTTCTCCTAAGAAATGTTGCGTTCGCTCGCGAAATGTTTTGTGTTCTCCTAAGAAATGTTGCTTTCGCTCGCGAAATGTTTTGTGTTCTCCTGAGAAATGTTGCGTTCTCTCGCGAAATGTTTTGTGTTCTCCTAAGAAATGTTGCGTTCGCGCGTGAAATGTTTTGTGTTCTCCTAAGAAATGTTGCTTTCGCTCGCGAAATGTTTTGTGTTCTCCTAAGAAATGTTGCGTTCGCTCGTGAAATGTTTTGTGTTCTCCTAAGAAATGTTGCGTTCGCGCGTGAAATGTTTTGTGTTCTCCTAAGAAATGTTGTGTTCGCTCGTGAAATGTTTTGTGTTCTCCTAAGAAATGTTGCGTTCGCTCGTGAAATGTTTTGTGTTCTCCTAAGAAATGTTGCGTTCGCTCGCGAAATGTTTTGTGTTCTCCTAAGAAATGTTGAGTTCGCTTGCGAAATGTTTTGTGTTCTCCTAAGAAATGTTGCGTTCGCTCGCGAAATGTTTTGTGTTCTCCTAAGAAATGTTGCTTTTGCTCGCGAAATGTTTTGTGTTCTCCTAAGAAATGTTGCGTTCGCTCGTGAAATGTTTTGTGTTCTCCTTAGAAATGTTGAGTTCGCTTGCGAAATGTTTTGTGTTCTCCTAAGAAATGTTGCGTTCGCTCGCGAAATGTTTTGTGTTCTCCTAAGAAATGTTGCTTTCGCTCGCGAAATGTTTTGTGTTCTCCTGAGAAATGTTGCGTTCTCTCGCGAAATGTTTTGTGTTCTCCTAAGAAATGTTGCGTTCGCGCGTGAAATGTTTTGTGTTCTCCTAAGAAATGTTGCTTTCGCTCGCAAAATGTTTTGTGTTCTCCTAAGAAATGTTGCGTTCGCTCGTGAAATGTTTTGTGTTCTCCTAAGAAATGTTGCGTTCGCGCGTGAAATGTTTTGTGTTCTCCTAAGAAATGTTGTGTTCGCTCGTGAAATGTTTTGTGTTCTCCTAAGAAATGTTGCGTTCGCTCGTGAAATGTTTTGTGTTCTCCTAAGAAATGTTGCGTTCGCTCGCGAAATGTTTTGTGTTCTCCTAAGAAATGTTGCGTTCGCTCGTGAAATGTTTTGTGTTCTCCTAAGAAATGTTGCGTTCGCTCGTGAAATGTTTTGTGTTCTCCTAAGAAATGTTGCGTTCTCTCGCGAAATGTTTTGTGTTCTCCTAAGAAATGTTGCGTTCGCTCGTGAAATGTTTTGTGTTCTCCTGAGAAATGTTGCGTTCGCTCGCGAAATGTTTTGTGTTCTCCTAAGAAATGATGCGTTCGCTCGCGAAATGTTCCCTTTCAGTCGGTCACTACGACGTACGTCGGTATTACCGACGAATTGGGATCACTTTAGAGAGCCCCTATCAGCTTCGAGATTTAGAGAACAGGCCAATGGGCCATTGGCGTGCGAGATTTGCATCTCGCGCTCCGCCCCGCACCGCGGGTATAAACAGGAAGCGAGAGCATCGCACTGACGTCATTCACTTCGGAGCCGAACGGCGTTGATGAAGCAAGCCTGCTTTTCTACAAGAAAGCCTATCTGCAAGAGAGATGCTCCAGAGAACGAGAAGGACGCTCTGTGTTGGCGAAAAGGCACAATCAGTGCGACCGCATGTTCACCGCTGCTTCAGCATAACAAACTGCTGTTCTCACAGCAACTGTCGGTCTGGTGAGGGCGTTTGTTTCAGTGAGTGCACCACAGGACTGCACTTACCACCTGTGTGTTGCCGCGGTCTTCCCCTGGGTGCTTCAGCACTGTTTAAAGAGCGTTTCCTCACAAAAGAGCAACACGGGTGTGACACTGCGTCTTTTTCAAGACGTCATTCCACTCGTGCGTTTCTGGATGCGGTTGTTTCCTGTCCTGACGGCCACGATCCCTCTCGCATAAACATGTTGAGACTGTGTTCGTGGGTGATCCATGTTCTCTCAGGGGAACGGGATTACGTCGACGCGCTGGTCATCTCGCCTTCCGCGTGAGGGTTTGAGTGTTTGAGTGTTCAGCGTGCCGTGTGCCGTCTAGCTGCCGAGTGACAGCGCGGGTTGCCACGGCAGCTCAGCGCGCGTCACTCGGCGGCTACGCATGTTGAGACTGTGTTTGTGGGTGGTCTATGCTCTCTAATGAGAGCATAGCCACGTCGGCGCGCTGTTCGTCTTGCCTTTTTCATAAGGGCTTGAGTGTTCAGCGCGCCGTGTGCCGTCTCACGGCCACGCCCACTGTTTCACATGTCTGCTGGTAGCTTACAGATGGGATTGCTGGTCCTAAAAAATAAATAAATAAATTAAAAATAAAAAAAAAAGGACCTAGCGTTTCGTTTGGGGCTCTAGCAGAGGACAGATGTCAATCGCTGCATCGGAGAGAGGGCTGTTATGTGTTGAAAATGAAGATGATGCTGAGATTCCCACTATAATAGTGGGCGCTCGTGCTGAATCCGATTCATGCTCGACAGCCATGCTTTCCCGGGTGGCTGAGGCATAGTGCAACGCATAAACCGCCTTGCCTGCCCCTTGCCTTTCCCGGATGTGCGTTGGAAGGCTTTTGCATTATGGAACTATTGGTGCCAAAATATGGAACACCAATAGGGCCATAATCTGTATAAAGTTTTCCTCTCTCTCACTACCCTCATCGGTGGGGTGGCAGTGCCACTGGCAGGCCACCTCCGCCCTGCTTAGGGCATGAGGGTAGTTCTCAGCCGAGGTTGAGCTGCGCACAGCGCTGGCCCTTGTCTAGACGATGTCCAGAAACACAATTGACCCGGATTTGGTTCGGGACTGTTCTTCCCCCGGAGGAGGGCCGGGTAAAAGACATTAGTAATTCTGTTCCGCCACTGGGGTTAAAACAGCCAGTGGTACCCAAATATATATATAAAAAAAAAAAAAAAAAGAGAAGAACAGTTCCAATATCTCTGGGTCTCGGGAGTTCAGGAATGGCAGCGTGTGACGCTACAAGCCTCGCCGCCCTCATTCCCCTCCCCACAAGAGGGCGAGAATCGCAGTGTGTGACGCTACAAGCCTCGCCACTCTCATTCCCCTCTTCTCAGCGGTGTGTGGACGACAGTGCGCGACGCTATGCCTCGCCGCTCTTGTTCCCCGCTGAGGAAGGAGGTGAGGCAGACCGTGTGCAACGCCACAAAGCCTTGCCACGCTCAGCCCCTCCTTCATTTGGAGAGCGCGCTGGGCGGTGTACAACGCTCCCATGCCTTGTCAGCCTCTGGTGCCTCTCCAAATCGCCAGCAGGGGGTGCCGGCTGTGGGAACGCACTCAAGCGGCCTTCCCACACTCGCGCACCCCCTCAGCGGATGCAGGTCGTGTGTCAGACCCAGACCCCTACACGGACCACTCCCATGTCGTCCTGGGGTCCCTGCATTCCGCCTCGCTGCCCTGCTGCGGGTACGTCTGTGGTACCGATGGCCCCGCTTGTTCGGTCTGGGGGCCTGGCTAGCGCTCCCCAGCCCGTCTCGCTGGGTCATCTGTACCATCAGACTCGGCTTGCGATTCAGTTCGCCCGGCGTCCGCCCAAGTTTGGGGGCGTTCACTTCACGTCTATTGCGTGGGTGGATGCCCCCGTGCTTCAGGCGGAGATCGCTGTCCTACTGGCGAAGGATGCGATAAAGCCGGTCCCTCCAGCCGATATGAAGTCCGGGTTCTACAGCCCGTACTTCATTGTACCCAAGAATGGCGGCGGGTTACGGCCAATCTTGGACCTGCCTTACTTGAACCGTTCCCTCCACAGGATGCCGTTCAGAATGTTAACGCAGAAACGCATCTTCAGGTGCGTCCGTCCCCAGGATTGGTTTGCAGCGATCGACCTGAAGGACGCGTACTTTCATGTCTCGATTCTCCCTCGACACAGGCAGTTTCTACACTTTGCTTTCGACGGACGGGCATGTCAGTACAAAGTCCTGCCCTTCGGGCTGTCCCTGTCGCCCCGTGACTTCACGAAAGTCGCGGAGGCGGCCATTGCTCCCATGAGAGAGCGTGGTGTTCGTCTTCTCAACTATCTCGACGACTGGCTGGTTCTTGCCCAGTCGCGGGAACAGTTGTGCGAACACAGGGACATGGTGCTTCGGCACCTCAGCCGGTTGGGTCTTCGGGTCAACGGGGAGAAGAGCAAACTCTGTCCCGTACAGAGGATCTCTTTTCTCGGGATGGAGATCGACTCGGTCGCCATGACAGCGCGCCTCACAGAGGAGCGCGTCCAGTCGGTGTTGAGCTGCTTGAATACGTTCAAACGCAGTACAGCGGTTCCACTGAAATAATTTCAGAGGCTCCTGGGGCATATGGCAGCAGCAGCCGCAGTAACGCCGCTAGGGCTGCTCCATATGAGACCGCTTCAACACTGGCTACACGACCGAGTCCCGAGATGGGCGTGGCACAGTGGGTCCCTCCGTGTCCAAGTGACGCCGAGATGCCGCCAAACCTTCAGCCCGTGGTCGGACCCTTCATTTCTACGGGCAGGAGTGCCTCTAGAACAAGTGTCCAGGCATTCTGTTGTCTCCACGGATGCCTCCTCCACGGGCTGGGGTGCCACGTACAACGGGCTTGCAGTATCGGGTCTGTGGACGGGGCCCCAACTGCAAGGGCATATCAATTGCCTGGAGTTGCTGGAGGTTCGTCTTGCTCTCAGCCACCTCAAAGGGTCGCTCAAAGACAAGCACGTTCTGATCCGGACGGACAGCACTGCGGCCGTTGCGTACATCATCGATCAGGGTGGTCTACGCTCCCGCCGCATGTCCCAACTCGCCCGCCATCTCCTTCTGTGGAGTCCGAAGCATCTGAGATCCCTTCGTGCCATCCACATTCCGGGCCCGCTCAATCGTGCGGCCGACGAGCTGTCATGGTTGCCCGTGCTACCCGGGGAGTGGAGACTCCACCCCCAGGTGGTCCAGCTGATTTGGAGTCGCTTGGGGCCGCACAGATCGATCTGTTTGCCGCCCCGACACGACCCACTGCCAGTGGTACTATTCCCTGCCCGGGGGAACCCTCGGCACGGATGCCCTGGCACACAGCTGGCCCCGGGGCCTACGCAAATATGCGTTCCCCCCCCAGTGAGCCTTCTTGCACAGACACGGTGCAAGGTCAGGGAGGACGAGGAGCAGCTCCTCTTGGTAGCTCCGTACTGGCCCAACAGGACTTGGTTCCCGGAACTAGTGCTCCTCGCGACAGCACCTCCTTGGCCCATTCCTCTGAGGAAGGACCTCCTGACTCAGAGACGCGGCACCCTGTGGCACCCGCGTCCGGACCTCTGGAAACTCCATGTCTGGTCCCTGGACGGGATGCGGAGGTTCTAGGTGACCTACCACAAGCGGTAGTTGACACCATCACTTCCGCCAGAGCCCCCTCTACGAGACGGCTATATGCGCTGAAGTGGAACCTGTTCGTCGACTGGTGCTCTTCTCACCGAGAAGACCCCCGAAAGTGTTCGGTCAGATCTGTGCTCTTTTCTTCAAGACGGGTTGGAGCGAAAGCTGTCTCCCTCCACCCTCAAGGTGTATGTTGCCGCTATAGCGCAATCATGACCTGGTTAATGGTTAATTCATTAGGCAAGCACGATCTGATCGTCAGGTTCCTGGGGGGGCGAGGAGATTAAATCCGCCTCGTCCTCCCTTTATACCCTCTTGGGACTTGACTCTGGTGCTGACGTACTTCAGAGGGTGCCCTTTGAGCCTTTACAGTCAGCGGAGCTTAAGATCTTGTCTCTAAAGACAATACTCCTGATTGCATTGGCCTCAGTTAAGAGGGTAGGGGACCTGCAGGCATTTTCGGTCGATGAATCGTGCCTGGGATTCGGGCCAGGTGACTCTCAGGTAACCCTGAGACCCCGGCCTGGATATGTGCCAAGGTTCCCACTACTCCCTTCCGGGACCAAGTGGTGAGCCTGCAAGCGCTGCCTTCGGAGGAGGCAGACCCAGCCCTGGCTTTTCTCTGTCCAGTTCGCGCCCTGCGCGTCTATGTTGACAAAACGCAAAGCTTAGGACCTCAGAGCAGCTCTTCATCTGTTACGGAGGACAGCAGAAGGGAAAGGCTGTCTCCAAGCTGAGGATGGCCCACTGGATAGTGGACACCATCGTCTTGGCTTATGAAGCCCAAGACGTGCCCTGCCCGCTCGGGTTAAGAGCCCACTCCACTAGGGGTGTTGCTTCTTCCTGGGCGCTGGCTCGTGGCGCCTCGCTGACAGATATTTGTAGAGCTGCGGGCTGGGCGACACCTACACGTTCGCTAGGTTTTATAGCCTACGTGTAGAACCGGTGGCTTCTTGTTTGCTCGCTTCCCATAGTCAGCAGCTGAAGTGCCCGTTCTAAGTGTCGGCTTGCTGCGCCATTCCCTTCTCCATGGAACGGATACGTGCGCTTATTTTCTCCAGTCGAGTTCCCCAGGATTGGCGAACCCTGTTGAGTCCTCCGCACCCCTCGGCAGTCGGATGTGGCGGAGCGTCTGACGCCAGGTCTGGCACTTGTATGCATTGGTGGAACTTGTGTCGGACTGGGGTCCGTATGTCGTGACCCCTACGGCGGTCCCATACGTGTATTCTCCACGGTACAGCTCCCTACGGTGAGCTCGTGTCTTTCCCTTGGCAGAGTTCCTCTGCCGTCTCAGTTCGGTGTCGCCCCCCGCCTGTATAGGCCGGGGCCACCTCTGGGACTTCCGTATGTTGTGCTGCCCACGGCCAGCCCATACGTGTTCTCTCCACATGGTAACTCCCTCCGGGCATGATGTGGCTCCCGCAGCGTCCTTCGGGCACGCTTTCCCAGCGTTATCCATTAAGTCTGCTGAATGGGTCTTGCGGAACAGCAGTATGACTCTCCCTGCGTGAATTTCCCCGCCCGCATCAGAACGGGGTCTGGGGGGCTCTCGCTGGGCGCTGGAAGTGGTAGTAACTGTGGCGTTTTCCATAGGGATCCCAATTCGTCGGTAATACCGACGTACGTCGTAGTGACCGACTGAAAGGGAACGTCTCGGTTACGTATGGTAACCCTCGTTCCCTGAAGGAGGGAACGGAGACGTACGTCCCGTCGCCACAGCTCCTTACCATCACTGCATGGCCGAGTCACTAGTTCGGCTCCTCAGTGAAAAACGTCAGTGCGATGCTCTCGCTTCCTGTTTATACCCGCGGTGCGGGGCGGAGCGCGAGATGCAAATCTCGCACGCCAATGGCCCATTGGCCTGTTCTCTAAATCTCGAAGCTGATAGGGGCTCTCTAAAGTGATCCCAATTCGTCGGTAATACCGACGTACGTCTCCGTTCCCTCCTTCAGGGAACGAGGGTTACCATACGTAACCGAGACGTTTTGTGTTCTCCTAAGAAATGTTGCGTTCGCTCGTGAAATGTTTTGTGTTCTCCTAAGAAATGTTGCGTTCGCGCGTGAAATGTTTTGTGTTCTCCTAAGAAATGATGCGTTCGCTCGCGAAATGTTTTGTGTTCTCCTAAGAAATGTTGTGTTCGCTCGCGAAATGTTTTGTGTTCTCCTGAGAAATGTTGCGTTCGCTCGCGAAATGTTTTGTGTTCTCCTAAGAAATGTTGCGTTCGCTCGTGAAATGTTTTGTGTTCTCCTAAGAAATGTTGCGTTCTCTCGCGAAATGTTTTGTGTTCTCCTAAGAAATGTTGCGTTCGCTCGTGAAATGTTTTGTGTTCTCCTGAGAAATGTTGCGTTCGCGCGTGAAATGTTTTGTGTTCTCCTAAGAAATGATGCGTTCGCTCGCGAAATGTTTTGTGTTCTCCTAAGAAATGTTGTGTTCGCTCGCGAAATGTTTTGTGTTCTCCTGAGAAATGTTGCGTTCTCTCGCGAAACGTTTTGTGTTCTCCTAAGAAATGTTGTGTTCGCTCGCGAAATGTTTTGTGTTCTCCTAAGAAATGTTGCGTTCGCTCGCGAAATGTTTTGTGTTCTCCTAAGAAATGTTGCGTTCGCTCGTGAAATGTTTTGTGTTCTCCTAAGAAATGTTGCGTTCTCTCGCGAAATGTTTTGTGTTCTCCTAAGAAATGTTGCGTTCGCTCGTGAAATGTTTTGTGTTCTCCTGAGAAATGTTGCGTTCGCGCGTGAAATGTTTTGTGTTCTCCTAAGAAATGATGCGTTCGCTCGCGAAATGTTTTGTGTTCTCCTAAGAAATGTTGTGTTCGCTCGCGAAATGTTTTGTGTTCTCCTAAGAAATGTTGTGTTCGCTCGCGAAATGTTTTGTGTTCTCCTGAGAAATGTTGCGTTCTCTCGCGAAATGTTTTGTGTTCTCCTGAGAAATGTTGCGTTCTCTCGCGAAACGTTTTGTGTTCTCCTAAGAAATGTTGTGTTCGCTCGCGAAATGTTTTGTTCTCCTAAGAAATGTTGTGTTCGCTCGCGAAATGTTTTGTGTTCTCCTAAGAAATGTTGTGTTCGCTCGTGAAATGTTTTGTGTTCTCCTAAGAAATGTTG
The DNA here is from genome assembly GCA_023566225.1 of Romanogobio albipinnatus. Taxonomy (NCBI): domain Eukaryota; kingdom Metazoa; phylum Chordata; class Actinopteri; order Cypriniformes; family Gobionidae; genus Romanogobio; species Romanogobio albipinnatus. The sequence goes on along the minus strand of CM042248.1, from coordinate 4,540,433 downwards.
CGTTCTCTCGCGAAATGTTTTGTGTTCTCCTAAGAAATGTTGTGTTCGCTCGCGAAATGTTTTGTGTTCTCCTAAGAAATGTTGTGTTCGCTCGCGAAATGTTTTGTGTTCTCCTAAGAAATGTTGTGTTCGCTCGCGAAATGTTTTGTGTTCTCCTGAGAAATGTTGCGTTCTCTCGCGAAATGTTTTGTGTTCTCCTAAGAAATGTTGTGTTCGCTCGAGAAATGTTTTGTGTTCTCCTGAGAAATGTTGCGTTCTCTCGCGAAATGTTTTGTGTTCTCCTAAGAAATGTTGTGTTCGCTCGCGAAATGTTTTGTGTTCTCCTAAGAAATGTTGTGTTCGCTCGCGAAATGTTTTGTGTTCTCCTAAGAAATGTTGCGTTCGCTCGTGAAATGTTTTATGTTCTCCTAAGAAATGTTGCGTTCGCGCGTGAAATGTTTTGTGTTCTCCTAAGAAATGTTGCGTTCGCTCGCGAAATGTTTTGTGTTCTCCTAAGAAATGTTGCGTTCGCTCGTGAAATGTTTTGTGTTCTCCTAAGAAATGTTGCGTTCGCGCGTGAAATGTTTTGTGTTCTCCTAAGAAATGATGCGTTCGCTCGCAAAATGTTTTGTGTTCTCCTAAGAAATGTTGTGTTCGCTCGCGAAATGTTTTGTGTTCTCCTAAGAAATGTTGCGTTCGCTCGCGAAATGTTTTGTGTTCTCCTGAGAAATGTTGCGTTCTCACGCGAAATGTTTTGTGTTCTCCTAAGAAATGTTGCGTTCGCTCGCGAAATGTTTTGTGTTCTCCTAAGAAATGTTGCGTTCGCTCGTGAAATGTTTTGTGTTCTCCTAAGAAATGTTGTGTTCGCTCGCGAAATGTTTTGTGTTCTCCTAAGAAATGATGCGTTCGCTCGCAAAATGTTTTGTGTTCTCCTAAGAAATGTTGCGTTCGCTCGCGAAATGTTTTGTGTTCTCCTGAGAAATGTTGCGTTCTCTCGCGAAATGTTTTGTGTTCTCCTAAGAAATGTTGCGTTCGCTCGCGAAATGTTTTGTGTTCTCCTAAGAAATGTTGCGTTCTCTCGCGAAATGTTTTGTGTTCTCCTAAGAAATGTTGCGTTCGCGCGTGAAATGTTTTGTGTTCTCCTAAGAAATGTTGCGTTCGCTCGCAAAATGTTTTGTGTTCTCCTAAGAAATGTTGTGTTCGCTCGCGAAATGTTTTGTGTTCTCCTGAGAAATGTTGCGTTCTCTCGCGAAATGTTTTGTGTTCTCCTAAGAAATGTTGCGTTCGCTCGCGAAATGTTTTGTGTTCTCCTAAGAAATGTTGCGTTCTCTCGCGAAATGTTTTGTGTTCTCCTAAGAAATGTTGCGTTCGCGCGTGAAATGTTTTGTGTTCTCCTAAGAAATGATGCGTTCGCTCGCAAAATGTTTTGTGTTCTCCTAAGAAATGTTGTGTTCGCTCGCGAAATGTTTTGTGTTCTCCTGAGAAATGTTGTGTTCGCTCGTGAAATGTTTTGTGTTCTCCTAAGAAATGTTGCGTTCGCGCGTGAAATGTTTTGTGTTCTCCTGAGAAATGTTGCGTTCGCTCGTGAAATGTTTTGTGTTCTCCTAAGAAATAATGCGTTCGCTCGCAAAATGTTTTGTGTTCTCCTAAGAAATGTTGTGTTCGCTCGCGAAATGTTTTGTGTTCTCCTTAGAAATGTTGCGTTCGCTCGTGAAATGTTTTGTGTTCTCCTAAGAAATGTTGCTTTCGCTCGCGAAATGTTTTGTGTTCTCCTAAGAAATGTTGCGTTCGCTCGCAAAATGTTTTGTGTTCTCCTAAGAAATGTTGCGTTCGCTCGTGAAATGTTTTGTGTTCTCCTAAGAAATGTTGCTTTTGCTCGCGAAATGTTTTGTGTTCTCCTAAGAAATGTTGCGTTCGCTCGTGAAATGTTTTGTGTTCTCCTTAGAAATGTTGAGTTCGCTTGCGAAATGTTTTGTGTTCTCCTAAGAAATGTTGCGTTCGCTCGCGAAATGTTTTGTGTTCTCCTAAGAAATGTTGCTTTCGCTCGCGAAATGTTTTGTGTTCTCCTGAGAAATGTTGCGTTCTCTCGCGAAATGTTTTGTGTTCTCCTAAGAAATGTTGCGTTCGCGCGTGAAATGTTTTGTGTTCTCCTAAGAAATGTTGCTTTCGCTCGCGAAATGTTTTGTGTTCTCCTAAGAAATGTTGCGTTCGCTCGTGAAATGTTTTGTGTTCTCCTAAGAAATGTTGCGTTCGCGCGTGAAATGTTTTGTGTTCTCCTAAGAAATGTTGTGTTCGCTCGTGAAATGTTTTGTGTTCTCCTAAGAAATGTTGCGTTCGCTCGTGAAATGTTTTGTGTTCTCCTAAGAAATGTTGCGTTCGCTCGCGAAATGTTTTGTGTTCTCCTAAGAAATGTTGCGTTCGCTCGTGAAATGTTTTGTGTTCTCCTAAGAAATGTTGCGTTCGCGCGTGAAATGTTTTGTGTTCTCCTAAGAAATGTTGCGTTCGCGCGTGAAATGTTTTGTGTTCTCCTAAGAAATGTTGTGTTCGCTCGTGAAATGTTTTGTGTTCTCCTAAGAAATGTTGCGTTCGCTCGTGAAATGTTTTGTGTTCTCCTAAGAAATGTTGCGTTCGCGCGTGAAATGTTTTGTGTTCTCCTAAGAAATGTTGTGTTCGCTCGTGAAATGTTTTGTGTTCTCCTGAGAAATGTTGCGTTCGCTCGCGAAATGTTTTGTGTTCTCCTAAGAAATGTTGAGTTCGCTTGCGAAATGTTTTGTGTTCTCCTAAGAAATGTTGCGTTCGCTCGCGAAATGTTTTGTGTTCTCCTAAGAAATGTTGCTTTCGCTCGCGAAATGTTTTGTGTTCTCCTGAGAAATGTTGCGTTCTCTCGCGAAATGTTTTGTGTTCTCCTAAGAAATGTTGCGTTCGCGCGTGAAATGTTTTGTGTTCTCCTAAGAAATGTTGCTTTCGCTCGCGAAATGTTTTGTGTTCTCCTAAGAAATGTTGCGTTCGCTCGTGAAATGTTTTGTGTTCTCCTAAGAAATGTTGCGTTCGCGCGTGAAATGTTTTGTGTTCTCCTAAGAAATGTTGTGTTCGCTCGTGAAATGTTTTGTGTTCTCCTAAGAAATGTTGCGTTCGCTCGTGAAATGTTTTGTGTTCTCCTAAGAAATGTTGCGTTCGCTCGCGAAATGTTTTGTGTTCTCCTAAGAAATGTTGAGTTCGCTTGCGAAATGTTTTGTGTTCTCCTAAGAAATGTTGCGTTCGCTCGCGAAATGTTTTGTGTTCTCCTAAGAAATGTTGCTTTTGCTCGCGAAATGTTTTGTGTTCTCCTAAGAAATGTTGCGTTCGCTCGTGAAATGTTTTGTGTTCTCCTTAGAAATGTTGAGTTCGCTTGCGAAATGTTTTGTGTTCTCCTAAGAAATGTTGCGTTCGCTCGCGAAATGTTTTGTGTTCTCCTAAGAAATGTTGCTTTCGCTCGCGAAATGTTTTGTGTTCTCCTGAGAAATGTTGCGTTCTCTCGCGAAATGTTTTGTGTTCTCCTAAGAAATGTTGCGTTCGCGCGTGAAATGTTTTGTGTTCTCCTAAGAAATGTTGCTTTCGCTCGCAAAATGTTTTGTGTTCTCCTAAGAAATGTTGCGTTCGCTCGTGAAATGTTTTGTGTTCTCCTAAGAAATGTTGCGTTCGCGCGTGAAATGTTTTGTGTTCTCCTAAGAAATGTTGTGTTCGCTCGTGAAATGTTTTGTGTTCTCCTAAGAAATGTTGCGTTCGCTCGTGAAATGTTTTGTGTTCTCCTAAGAAATGTTGCGTTCGCTCGCGAAATGTTTTGTGTTCTCCTAAGAAATGTTGCGTTCGCTCGTGAAATGTTTTGTGTTCTCCTAAGAAATGTTGCGTTCGCGCGTGAAATGTTTTGTGTTCTCCTAAGAAATGTTGCGTTCGCGCGTGAAATGTTTTGTGTTCTCCTAAGAAATGTTGTGTTCGCTCGTGAAATGTTTTGTGTTCTCCTAAGAAATGTTGCGTTCGCTCGTGAAATGTTTTGTGTTCTCCTAAGAAATGTTGCGTTCGCGCGTGAAATGTTTTGTGTTCTCCTAAGAAATGTTGTGTTCGCTCGTGAAATGTTTTGTGTTCTCCTGAGAAATGTTGCGTTCGCTCGCGAAATGTTTTGTGTTCTCCTAAGAAATGTTGAGTTCGCTTGCGAAATGTTTTGTGTTCTCCTAAGAAATGTTGCGTTCGCTCGCGAAATGTTTTGTGTTCTCCTAAGAAATGTTGCTTTCGCTCGCGAAATGTTTTGTGTTCTCCTGAGAAATGTTGCGTTCTCTCGCAAAATGTTTTGTGTTCTCCTAAGAAATGTTGCGTTCTCTCGCAAAATGTTTTGTGTTCTCCTAAGAAATGTTGCGTTCGCGCGTGAAATGTTTTGTGTTCTCCTAAGAAATGTTGTGTTCTCTCGCGAAATGTTTTGTGTTCTCCTGAGAAATGTTGTGTTCGCTCGTGAAATGTTTTGTGTTCTCCTAAGAAATGTTGCGTTCGCGCGTGAAATGTTTTGTGTTCTCCTGAGAAATGTTGCGTTCGCGCGGGCAAAATGTTTTGTGTTCTCCTAAGAAATGTTGCGTTTGCTCGCGAAATGTTTTGTGTTCTCCTTAGAAATGTTGTGTTCGCTCGCGAAATGTTTTGTGTTCTCCTAAGAAATGTTGCGTTCTCTCGCGAAATGTTTTGTGTTCTCCTTAGAAATATTGCGTTCTCTCGCGAAATGTTTTGTGTTCTCCTAAGAAATGTTGCGTTCGCTCGTGAAATGTTTTGTGTTCTCCTAAGAAATGATGCGTTCGCTCGCAAAATGTTTTGTGTTCTCCTAAGAAATGTTGCGTTCGCTCGTGAAATGTTTTGTGTTCTCCTTAGAAATGTTGCGTTCGCTCGTGAAATGTTTTGTGTTCTCCTAAGAAATGTTGCGTTCGCTCGCGAAATGTTTTGTGTTCTTCTAAGAAATGTTGCGTTCGCTCGCGAAATGTTTTGTGTTCTCCTTAGAAATGTTGCGTTCGCTCGTGAAATGTTCTGTGTTCTCCTAAGAAATGTTGCGTTCGCTCGCGAAATGTTTTGTGTTCTCCTTAGAAATGTTGCGTTCGCTCGTGAAATGTTTTGTGTTCTCCTAAGAAATGTTGTGTTCGCTCGTGAAATGTTTTGTGTTCTCCTAAGAAATGTTGCGTTCGCGCGTGAAATGTTTTGTGTTCTCCTGAGAAATGTTGCGTTCGCGCGGGCAAAATGTTTTGTGTTCTCCTAAGAAATGTTGCGTTTGCTCGCGAAATGTTTTGTGTTCTCCTGAGAAATGTTGCGTTCTCTCGCGAAATGTTTTGTGTTCTCCTAAGAAATGTTGCGTTCGCTCGCGAAATGTTTTGTGTTCTCCTAAGAAATGTTGCGTTCTCTCGCGAAATGTTTTGTGTTCTCCTTAGAAATATTGCGTTCTCTCGCGAAATGTTTTGTGTTCTCCTAAGAAATGTTGCGTTCGCTCGTGAAATGTTTTATGTTCTCCTAAGAAATGATGCGTTCGCTCGCAAAATGTTTTGTGTTCTCCTAAGAAATGTTGCGTTCGCTCGTGAAATGTTTTGTGTTCTCCTTAGAAATGTTGCGTTCGCTCGTGAAATGTTTTGTGTTCTCCTAAGAAATGTTGCTTTCGCTCGTGAAATGTTTTGTGTTCTCCTAAGAAATGTTGCGTTCGCTCGCGAAATGTTTTGTGTTCTCCTAAGAAATGTTGAGTTCGCTTGCGAAATGTTTTGTGTTCTCCTAAGAAATGTTGCGTTCGCTCGTGAAATGTTTTGTGTTCTCCTAAGAAATGTTGCGTTCGCTCGCGAAATGTTTTGTGTTCTCCTAAGAAATGTTGAGTTCGCTCGCGAAATGTTTTGTGTTCTCCTAAGAAATGTTGCGTTCGCTCGCGAAATGTTTTGTGTTCTCCTAAGAAATGTTGCGTTCGCTCGCGAAATGTTTTGTGTTCTCCTAAGAAATGTTGCGTTCGCTCGCGAAATGTTTTGTGTTCTCCTAAGAAATGTTGCGTTCGCTCGCGAAATGTTTTGTGTTCTCCTAAGAAATGTTGCGTTCGTTCGCTCGTGAAATGTTTTGTGTTCTCCTAAGAAATGTTGCGTTCGCTCGCGAAATGTTTTGTGTTCTCCTAAGAAATGTTGCGTTCGCTCGCGAAATGTTTTGTGTTCTCCTAAGAAATGTTGAGTTCGCTCGCGAAATGTTTTGTGTTCTCCTAAGAAATGTTGCGTTCGCTCGCGAAATGTTTTGTGTTCTCCTAAGAAATGTTGCGTTCGCTCGCGAAATGTTTTGTGTTCTCCTAAGAAATGTTGCGTTCGCTCGCGAAATGTTTTGTGTTCTCCTAAGAAATGTTGCGTTCGCTCGCGAAATGTTTTGTGTTCTCCTAAGAAATGTTGCGTTCGTTCGCTCGTGAAATGTTTTGTGTTCTCCTAAGAAATGTTGAGTTCGCTCGCGAAATGTTTTGTGTTCTCCTAAGAAATGTTGCGTTCGCTCGCGAAATGTTTTGTGTTCTCCTAAGAAATGTTGCGTTCGCTCGCGAAATGTTTTGTGTTCTCCTAAGAAATGTTGAGTTCGCTCGCGAAATGTTTTGTGTTCTCCTAAGAAATGTTGCGTTCGCTCGTGAAATGTTTTGTGTTCTCCTAAGAAATGTTGCGTTCGCTCGCGAAATGTTTTGTGTTCTCCTAAGAAATGTTGTGTTCTCCTAAGAAATGTTGCGTTCGCTCGCGAAATGTTTTGTGTTCTCCTTAGAAATGTTGCGTTCGCTCGTGAAATGTTTTGTGTTCTCCTAAGAAATGTTGTGTTCGCTCGTGAAATGTTTTGTGTTCTCCTAAGAAATGTTGCGTTCGCGCGTGAAATGTTTTGTGTTCTCCTGAGAAATGTTGCGTTCGCGCGGGCAAAATGTTTTGTGTTCTCCTAAGAAATGTTGCGTTTGCTCGCGAAATGTTTTGTGTTCTCCTTAGAAATGTTGTGTTCGCTCGCGAAATGTTTTGTGTTCTCCTAAGAAATGTTGCGTTCTCTCGCGAAATGTTTTGTGTTCTCCTTAGAAATATTGCGTTCTCTCGCGAAATGTTTTGTGTTCTCCTAAGAAATGTTGCGTTCGCTCGTGAAATGTTTTGTGTTCTCCTAAGAAATGATGCGTTCGCTCGTGAAATGTTTTGTGTTCTCCTAAGAAATGTTGCGTTCGCTCGCGAAATGTTTTGTGTTCTCCTTAGAAATGTTGCGTTCGCTCGCAAAATGTTTTGTGTTCTCCTAAGAAATGTTGCGTTCGCTCGTGAAATGTTTTGTGTTCTCCTAAGAAATGTTGTGTTCGCTCGCAAAATGTTTTGTGTTCTCCTAAGAAATGTTGCGTTCGCTCGTGAAATGTTTTGTGTTCTCCTAAGAAATGTTGCGTTCGCGCGTGAAATGTTTTGTGTTCTCCTAAGAAATGTTGCGTTCGCTCGTGAAATGTTTTGTGTTCTCCTAAGAAATGTTGCGTTCGCTCGTGAAATGTTTTGTGTTCTCCTAAGAAATGTTGCGTTCGCTCGCGAAATGTTTTGTGTTCTCCTAAGAAATGTTGCGTTCGCTCGTGAAATGTTTTGTGTTCTCCTAAGAAATGTTGCGTTCGCGCGTGAAATGTTTTGTGTTCTCCTAAGAAATGTTGCGTTCGCGCGTGAAATGTTTTGTGTTCTCCTAAGAAATGTTGTGTTCGCTCGTGAAATGTTTTGTGTTCTCCTAAGAAATGTTGCGTTCGCTCGTGAAATGTTTTGTGTTCTCCTAAGAAATGTTGCGTTCGCGCGTGAAATGTTTTGTGTTCTCCTAAGAAATGTTGTGTTCGCTCGTGAAATGTTTTGTGTTCTCCTGAGAAATGTTGCGTTCGCTCGCGAAATGTTTTGTGTTCTCCTAAGAAATGTTGAGTTCGCTTGCGAAATGTTTTGTGTTCTCCTAAGAAATGTTGCGTTCGCTCGCGAAATGTTTTGTGTTCTCCTAAGAAATGTTGCTTTCGCTCGCGAAATGTTTTGTGTTCTCCTGAGAAATGTTGCGTTCTCTCGCGAAATGTTTTGTGTTCTCCTAAGAAATGTTGCGTTCGCGCGTGAAATGTTTTGTGTTCTCCTAAGAAATGTTGCTTTCGCTCGCGAAATGTTTTGTGTTCTCCTAAGAAATGTTGCGTTCGCTCGTGAAATGTTTTGTGTTCTCCTAAGAAATGTTGCGTTCGCGCGTGAAATGTTTTGTGTTCTCCTAAGAAATGTTGTGTTCGCTCGTGAAATGTTTTGTGTTCTCCTAAGAAATGTTGCGTTCGCTCGTGAAATGTTTTGTGTTCTCCTAAGAAATGTTGCGTTCGCTCGCGAAATGTTTTGTGTTCTCCTAAGAAATGTTGCGTTCGCTCGCGAAATGTTTTGTGTTCTCCTAAGAAATGTTGCTTTTGCTCGCGAAATGTTTTGTGTTCTCCTAAGAAATGTTGCGTTCGCTCGTGAAATGTTTTGTGTTCTCCTTAGAAATGTTGAGTTCGCTTGCGAAATGTTTTGTGTTCTCCTAAGAAATGTTGCGTTCGCTCGCGAAATGTTTTGTGTTCTCCTAAGAAATGTTGCTTTCGCTCGCGAAATGTTTTGTGTTCTCCTGAGAAATGTTGCGTTCTCTCGCGAAATGTTTTGTGTTCTCCTAAGAAATGTTGCGTTCGCGCGTGAAATGTTTTGTGTTCTCCTAAGAAATGTTGCGTTCGCTCGTGAAATGTTTTGTGTTCTCCTAAGAAATGTTGTGTTCGCTCGCGAAATGTTTTGTGTTCTCCTAAGAAATGTTGCGTTCGCTCGTGAAATGTTTTGTGTTCTCCTAAGAAATGTTGCGTTCGCGCGTGAAATGTTTTGTGTTCTCCTAAGAAATGTTGTGTTCGCTCGTGAAATGTTTTGTGTTCTCCTAAGAAATGTTGCGTTCGCTCGTGAAATGTTTTGTGTTCTCCTAAGAAATGTTGCGTTCGCTCGCGAAATGTTTTGTGTTCTCCTAAGAAATGTTGCGTTCGCTCGTGAAATGTTTTGTGTTCTCCTAAGAAATGTTGCGTTCGCGCGTGAAATGTTTTGTGTTCTCCTAAGAAATGTTGCGTTCGCGCGTGAAATGTTTTGTGTTCTCCTAAGAAATGTTGTGTTCGCTCGTGAAATGTTTTGTGTTCTCCTAAGAAATGTTGCGTTCGCTCGTGAAATGTTTTGTGTTCTCCTAAGAAATGTTGCGTTCGCGCGTGAAATGTTTTGTGTTCTCCTAAGAAATGTTGTGTTCGCTCGTGAAATGTTTTGTGTTCTCCTGAGAAATGTTGCGTTCGCTCGCGAAATGTTTTGTGTTCTCCTAAGAAATGTTGAGTTCGCTTGCGAAATGTTTTGTGTTCTCCTAAGAAATGTTGCGTTCGCTCGCGAAATGTTTTGTGTTCTCCTAAGAAATGTTGCTTTCGCTCGCGAAATGTTTTGTGTTCTCCTGAGAAATGTTGCGTTCTCTCGCAAAATGTTTTGTGTTCTCCTAAGAAATGTTGCGTTCGCGCGTGAAATGTTTTGTGTTCTCCTAAGAAATGTTGCTTTCGCTCGCGAAATGTTTTGTGTTCTCCTAAGAAATGTTGCGTTCGCTCGTGAAATGTTTTGTGTTCTCCTAAGAAATGTTGCGTTCGCGCGTGAAATGTTTTGTGTTCTCCTAAGAAATGTTGTGTTCGCTCGTGAAATGTTTTGTGTTCTCCTAAGAAATGTTGCGTTCGCTCGTGAAATGTTTTGTGTTCTCCTAAGAAATGTTGCGTTCGCTCGCGAAATGTTTTGTGTTCTCCTAAGAAATGTTGAGTTCGCTTGCGAAATGTTTTGTGTTCTCCTAAGAAATGTTGCGTTCGCTCGCGAAATGTTTTGTGTTCTCCTAAGAAATGTTGCGTTCGCTCGCGAAATGTTTTGTGTTCTCCTAAGAAATGTTGCGTTCGCTCGCGAAATGTTTTGTGTTCTCCTAAGAAATGTTGCGTTCGCTCGCGAAATGTTTTGTGTTCTCCTAAGAAATGTTGCGTTCTCTCGCGAAATGTTTTGTGTTCTCCTAAGAAATGTTGCGTTCGCGCGTGAAATGTTTTGTGTTCTCCTAAGAAATGTTGTGTTCTCTCGCGAAATGTTTTGTGTTCTCCTGAGAAATGTTGTGTTCGCTCGTGAAATGTTTTGTGTTCTCCTAAGAAATGTTGCGTTCGCGCGTGAAATGTTTTGTGTTCTCCTGAGAAATGTTGCGTTCGCGCGGGCAAAATGTTTTGTGTTCTCCTAAGAAATGTTGCGTTTGCTCGCGAAATGTTTTGTGTTCTCCTTAGAAATGTTGTGTTCGCTCGCGAAATGTTTTGTGTTCTCCTAAGAAATGTTGCGTTCTCTCGCGAAATGTTTTGTGTTCTCCTTAGAAATATTGCGTTCTCTCGCGAAATGTTTTGTGTTCTCCTAAGAAATGTTGCGTTCGCTCGTGAAATGTTTTGTGTTCTCCTAAGAAATGATGCGTTCGCTCGCAAAATGTTTTGTGTTCTCCTAAGAAATGTTGCGTTCGCTCGTGAAATGTTTTGTGTTCTCCTTAGAAATGTTGCGTTCGCTCGTGAAATGTTTTGTGTTCTCCTAAAAAATGTTGCGTTCGCTCGCGAAATGTTTTGTGTTCTTCTAAGAAATGTTGCGTTCGCTCGCGAAATGTTGTGTTCTCCTTAGAAATGTTGCGTTCGCTCGTGAAATGTTTTGTGTTCTCCTAAGAAATGTTGCGTTCGCTCGCGAAATGTTTTGTGTTCTCCTTAGAAATGTTGCGTTCGCTCGTGAAATGTTTTGTGTTCTCCTAAGAAATGTTGTGTTCGCTCGTGAAATGTTTTGTGTTCTCCTAAGAAATGTTGCGTTCGCGCGTGAAATGTTTTGTGTTCTCCTGAGAAATGTTGCGTTCGCGCGGGCAAAATGTTTTGTGTTCTCCTAAGAAATGTTGCGTTTGCTCGCGAAATGTTTTGTGTTCTCCTAAGAAATGTTGCGTTCTCTCGCGAAATGTTTTGTGTTCTCCTTAGAAATATTGCGTTCTCTCGCGAAATGTTTTGTGTTCTCCTAAGAAATGTTGCGTTCGCTCGTGAAATGTTTTGTGTTCTCCTAAGAAATGATGCGTTCGCTCGCGAAATGTTTTGTGTTCTCCTAAGAAATGTTGCGTTCGCTCGTGAAATGTTTTGTGTTCTCCTTAGAAATGTTGCGTTCGCTCGTGAAATGTTTTGTGTTCTCCTAAGAAATGTTGCTTTCGCTCGCGAAATGTTTTGTGTTCTCCTAAGAAATGTTGCGTTCGCTCGTGAAATGTTTTGTGTTCTCCTAAGAAATGTTGCGTTCGCTCGCAAAATGTTTTGTGTTCTCCTAAGAAATGTTGAGTTCGCTCGCGAAATGTTTTGTGTTCTCCTAAGAAATGTTGCGTTCGTTCGCTCGTGAAATGTTTTGTGTTCTCCTAAGAAATGTTGCGTTCGCTCGCGAAATGTTTTGTGTTCTCCTAAGAAATGTTGAGTTCGCTCGCGAAATGTTTTGTGTTCTCCTAAGAAATGTTGAGTTCGCTCGCGAAATGTTTTGTGTTCTCCTAAGAAATGTTGCGTTCGCTCGCGAAATGTTTTGTGTTCTCCTAAGAAATGTTGCGTTCGCTCGCGAAATGTTTTGTGTTCTCCTAAGAAATGTTGCGTTCGCTCGCGAAATGTTTTGTGTTCTCCTAAGAAATGTTGCGTTCGTTCGCTCGTGAAATGTTTTGTGTTCTCCTAAGAAATGTTGAGTTCGCTCGCGAAATGTTTTGTGTTCTCCTAAGAAATGTTGCGTTCGCTCGCGAAATGTTTTGTGTTCTCCTAAGAAATGTTGCGTTCGCTCGCGAAATGTTTTGTGTTCTCCTAAGAAATGTTGCGTTCGCTCGCGAAATGTTTTGTGTTCTCCTAAGAAATGTTGAGTTCGCTCGCGAAATGTTTTGTGTTCTCCTAAGAAATGTTGCGTTCGCTCGTGAAATGTTTTGTGTTCTCCTAAGAAATGTTGCGTTCGCTCGCGAAATGTTTTGTGTTCTCCTAAGAAATGTTGTGTTCTCCTAAGAAATGTTGCGTTCGCTCGCGAAATGTTTTGTGTTCTCCTTAGAAATGTTGCGTTCGCTCGTGAAATGTTTTGTGTTCTCCTAAGAAATGTTGTGTTCGCTCGTGAAATGTTTTGTGTTCTCCTAAGAAATGTTGCGTTCGCGCGTGAAATGTTTTGTGTTCTCCTGAGAAATGTTGCGTTCGCGTGGGCAAAATGTTTTGTGTTCTCCTAAGAAATGTTGCGTTTGCTCGCGAAATGTTTTGTGTTCTCCTTAGAAATGTTGTGTTCGCTCGCGAAATGTTTTGTGTTCTCCTAAGAAATGTTGCGTTCTCTCGCGAAATGTTTTGTGTTCTCCTTAGAAATATTGCGTTCTCTCGCGAAATGTTTTGTGTTCTCCTAAGAAATGTTGCGTTCGCTCGTGAAATGTTTTGTGTTCTCCTAAGAAATGATGCGTTCGCTCGCGAAATGTTTTGTGTTCTCCTAAGAAATGTTGCGTTCGCTCGTGAAATGTTTTGTGTTCTCCTTAGAAATGTTGCGTTCGCTCGTGAAATGTTTTGTGTTCTCCTAAGAAATGTTGCTTTCGCTCGCGAAATGTTTTGTGTTCTCCTAAGAAATGTTGCGTTCGCTCGTGAAATGTTTTGTGTTCTCCTAAGAAATGTTGCGTTCGCTCGCAAAATGTTTTGTGTTCTCCTAAGAAATGTTGAGTTCGCTCGCGAAATGTTTTGTGTTCTCCTAAGAAATGTTGCGTTTGCTCGCGAAATGTTTTGTGTTCTCCTAAGAAATGTTGCGTTCGCTCGCGAAATGTTTTGTGTTCTCCTTAGAAATGTTGCTTTCGCTCGCGAAATGTTTTGTGTTCTCCTAAGAAATGTTGCGTTCGCTTGCGAAATGTTTTGTGTTCTCCTAAGAAATGTTGCGTTCGCGCGTGAAATGTTTTGTGTTCTCCTAAGAAATGTTGCGTTCGCTTGCGAAATGTTTTGTGTTCTCCTAAGAAATGTTGCGTTCGCTCGCAAAATGTTTTGTGTTCTCCTAAGAAATGTTGAGTTCGCTCGCGAAATGTTTTGTGTTCTCCTAAGAAATGTTGCGTTTGCTCGCGAAATGTTTTGTGTTCTCCTAAGAAATGTTGCGTTCGCTCGCGAAATGTTTTGTGTTCTCCTAAGAAATGTTGCGTTCGCTCGCGAAATGTTTTGTGTTCTCCTAAGAAATGTTGCGTTCGCTCGCGAAATGTTTTGTGTTCTCCTAAGAAATGTTGCGTTCGTTCGCTCGTGAAATGTTTTGTGTTCTCCTAAGAAATGTTGAGTTCGCTCGCGAAATGTTTTGTGTTCTCCTAAGAAATGTTGCGTTCGCTCGCGAAATGTTTTGTGTTCTCCTAAGAAATGTTGCGTTCGCTCGCGAAATGTTTTGTGTTCTCCTAAGAAATGTTGAGTTCGCTCGCGAAATGTTTTGTGTTCTCCTAAGAAATGTTGCGTTCGCTCGCGAAATGTTTTGTGTTCTCCTAAGAAATGTTGCGTTCGCTCGCGAAATGTTTTGTGTTCTCCTAAGAAATGTTGCGTTCGCTCGCGAAATGTTTTGTGTTCTCCTAAGAAATGTTGCGTTCGCTCGCGAAATGTTTTGTGTTCTCCTAAGAAATGTTGCGTTCGTTCGCTCGTGAAATGTTTTGTGTTCTCCTAAGAAATGTTGAGTTCGCTCGCGAAATGTTTTGTGTTCTCCTAAGAAATGTTGCGTTCGCTCGCGAAATGTTTTGTGTTCTCCTAAGAAATGTTGCGTTCGCTCGCGAAATGTTTTGTGTTCTCCTAAGAAATGTTGCGTTCGCTCGCGAAATGTTTTGTGTTCTCCTAAGAAATGTTGAGTTCGCTCGCGAAATGTTTTGTGTTCTCCTAAGAAATGTTGCGTTCGCTCGTGAAATGTTTTGTGTTCTCCTAAGAAATGTTGCGTTCGCTCGCGAAATGTTTTGTGTTCTCCTAAGAAATGTTGTGTTCTCCTAAGAAATGTTGCGTTCGCTCGCGAAATGTTTTGTGTTCTCCTTAGAAATGTTGCGTTCGCTCGTGAAATGTTTTGTGTTCTCCTAAGAAATGTTGTGTTTGCTCGTGAAATGTTTTGTGTTCTCCTAAGAAATGTTGCGTTCGCGCGTGAAATGTTTTGTGTTCTCCTGAGAAATGTTGCGTTCGCGTGGGCAAAATGTTTTGTGTTCTCCTAAGAAATGTTGCGTTTGCTCGCGAAATGTTTTGTGTTCTCCTTAGAAATGTTGTGTTCGCTCGCGAAATGTTTTGTGTTCTCCTAAGAAATGTTGCGTTCTCTCGCGAAATGTTTTGTGTTCTCCTTAGAAATATTGCGTTCTCTCGCGAAATGTTTTGTGTTCTCCTAAGAAATGTTGCGTTCGCTCGTGAAATGTTTTGTGTTCTCCTAAGAAATGATGCGTTCGCTCGCGAAATGTTTTGTGTTCTCCTAAGAAATGTTGCGTTCGCTCGTGAAATGTTTTGTGTTCTCCTTAGAAATGTTGCGTTCGCTCGTGAAATGTTTTGTGTTCTCCTAAGAAATGTTGCTTTCGCTCGCGAAATGTTTTGTGTTCTCCTAAGAAATGTTGCGTTCGCTCGTGAAATGTTTTGTGTTCTCCTAAGAAATGTTGCGTTCGCTCGCAAAATGTTTTGTGTTCTCCTAAGAAATGTTGAGTTCGCTCGCGAAATGTTTTGTGTTCTCCTAAGAAATGTTGCGTTTGCTCGCGAAATGTTTTGTGTTCTCCTAAGAAATGTTGCGTTCGCTCGCGAAATGTTTTGTGTTCTCCTAAGAAATGTTGCGTTCGCTCGCGAAATGTTTTGTGTTCTCCTAAGAAATGTTGCGTTCGCTCGCGAAATGTTTTGTGTTCTCCTAAGAAATGTTGCGTTCGTTCGCTCGTGAAATGTTTTGTGTTCTCCTAAGAAATGTTGAGTTCGCTCGCGAAATGTTTTGTGTTCTCCTAAGAAATGTTGCGTTCGCTCGCGAAATGTTTTGTGTTCTCCTAAGAAATGTTGCGTTCGCTCGCGAAATGTTTTGTGTTCTCCTAAGAAATGTTGAGTTCGCTCGCGAAATGTTTTGTGTTCTCCTAAGAAATGTTGCGTTCGCTCGCGAAATGTTTTGTGTTCTCCTAAGAAATGTTGCGTTCGCTCGCGAAATGTTTTGTGTTCTCCTAAGAAATGTTGCGTTCGCTCGCGAAATGTTTTGTGTTCTCCTAAGAAATGTTGCGTTCGCTCGCGAAATGTTTTGTGTTCTCCTAAGAAATGTTGCGTTCGTTCGCTCGTGAAATGTTTTGTGTTCTCCTAAGAAATGTTGAGTTCGCTCGCGAAATGTTTTGTGTTCTCCTAAGAAATGTTGCGTTCGCTCGCGAAATGTTTTGTGTTCTCCTAAGAAATGTTGCGTTCGCTCGCGAAATGTTTTGTGTTCTCCTAAGAAATGTTGCGTTCGCTCGCGAAATGTTTTGTGTTCTCCTAAGAAATGTTGAGTTCGCTCGCGAAATGTTTTGTGTTCTCCTAAGAAATGTTGCGTTCGCTCGTGAAATGTTTTGTGTTCTCCTAAGAAATGTTGCGTTCGCTCGCGAAATGTTTTGTGTTCTCCTAAGAAATGTTGTGTTCTCCTAAGAAATGTTGCGTTCGCTCGCGAAATGTTTTGTGTTCTCCTTAGAAATGTTGCGTTCGCTCGTGAAATGTTTTGTGTTCTCCTAAGAAATGTTGTGTTCGCTCGTGAAATGTTTTGTGTTCTCCTAAGAAATGTTGCGTTCGCGCGTGAAATGTTTTGTGTTCTCCTGAGAAATGTTGCGTTCGCGTGGGCAAAATGTTTTGTGTTCTCCTAAGAAATGTTGCGTTTGCTCGCGAAATGTTTTGTGTTCTCCTTAGAAATGTTGTGTTCGCTCGCGAAATGTTTTGTGTTCTCCTAAGAAATGTTGCGTTCTCTCGCGAAATGTTTTGTGTTCTCCTTAGAAATATTGCGTTCTCTCGCGAAATGTTTTGTGTTCTCCTAAGAAATGTTGCGTTCGCTCGTGAAATGTTTTGTGTTCTCCTAAGAAATGATGCGTTCGCTCGCGAAATGTTTTGTGTTCTCCTAAGAAATGTTGCGTTCGCTCGTGAAATGTTTTGTGTTCTCCTTAGAAATGTTGCGTTCGCTCGTGAAATGTTTTGTGTTCTCCTAAGAAATGTTGCTTTCGCTCGCGAAATGTTTTGTGTTCTCCTAAGAAATGTTGCGTTCGCTCGTGAAATGTTTTGTGTTCTCCTAAGAAATGTTGCGTTCGCTCGCAAAATGTTTTGTGTTCTCCTAAGAAATGTTGAGTTCGCTCGCGAAATGTTTTGTGTTCTCCTAAGAAATGTTGCGTTTGCTCGCGAAATGTTTTGTGTTCTCCTAAGAAATGTTGCGTTCGCTCGCGAAATGTTTTGTGTTCTCCTAAGAAATGTTGCGTTCGCTCGCGAAATGTTTTGTGTTCTCCTAAGAAATGTTGCGTTCGCTCGCGAAATGTTTTGTGTTCTCCTAAGAAATGTTGCGTTCGTTCGCTCGTGAAATGTTTTGTGTTCTCCTAAGAAATGTTGAGTTCGCTCGCGAAATGTTTTGTGTTCTCCTAAGAAATGTTGCGTTCGCTCGCAAAATGTTTTGTGTTCTCCTAAGAAATGTTGCGTTCGCTCGCGAAATGTTTTGTGTTCTCCTAAGAAATGTTGCGTTCGCTCGCGAAATGTTTTGTGTTCTCCTAAGAAATGTTGAGTTCGCTCGCGAAATGTTTTGTGTTCTCCTAAGAAATGTTGCGTTCGCTCGTGAAATGTTTTGTGTTCTCCTAAGAAATGTTGCGTTCGCTCGCGAAATGTTTTGTGTTCTCCTAAGAAATGTTGTGTTCTCCTAAGAAATGTTGCGTTCGCTCGCGAAATGTTTTGTGTTCTCCTAAGAAATGTTGCGTTCGCTCGCGAAATGTTTTTTGTTCTGCTAAGAAATGTTGCGTTCGCTCGCGAAATGTTTTGTGTTCTCCTAAGAAATGTTGCGTTCGCTCGTGAAATGTTTTGTGTTCTCCTAAGAAATGTTGCGTTCGCTCGCGAAATGTTTTGTGTTCTCCTAAGAAATGTTGCGTTCGCTCGCGAAATGTTTTGTGTTCTCCTAAGAAATGTTGCGTTCGCTCGCGAAATGTTTTGTGTTCTCCTAAGAAATGTTGCGTTCGCTCGCGAAATGTTTTGTGTTCTCCTAAGAAATGTTGCGTTCGCTCGCGAAATGTTTTGTGTTCTCCTAAGAAATGTTGTGTTCGCTCGCGAAATGTTTTGTGTTCTCCTGAGAAATGTTGCGTTCGCTCGTGAAATGTTTTGTGTTCTCCTAAGAAATGTTGCGTTCGCTCGCGAAATGTTTTGTGTTCTCCTAAGAAATGTTGTGTTCTCCTAAGAAATGTTGTGTTCGCTCGCGAAATGTTTTGTGTTCTCCTAAGAAATGTTGCGTTCGCTCGTGAAATGTTTTGTGTTCTCCTAAGAAATGTTGCGTTCGCTCGCGAAATGTTTTGTGTTCTCCTAAGAAATGTTGTGTTCTCCTAAGAAATGTTGCGTTCGCTCGCGAAATGTTTTGTGTTCTCCTAAGAAATGTTGCGTTCGCTCGCTAAATGTTTTTTGTTCTGCTAAGAAATGTTGCGTTCGCTCGCGAAATGTTTTGTGTTCTCCTAAGAAATGTTGCGTTCGCTCGTGAAATGTTTTGTGTTCTCCTAAGAAATGTTGCATTCGCTCGCGAAATGTTTTGTGTTCTCCTAAGAAATGTTGCGTTCGCTCGCGAAATGTTTTGTGTTCTCCTAAGAAATGTTGCGTTCGCTCGCGAAATGTTTTGTGTTCTCCTAAGAAATGTTGCGTTCGCTCGCGAAATGTTTTGTGTTCTCCTAAGAAATGTTGCGTTCGCTCGCGAAATGTTTTGTGTTCTCCTAAGAAATGTTGTGTTCGCTCGCGAAATGTTTTGTGTTCTCCTAAGAAATGTTGCGTTCGCTCGTGAAATGTTTTGTGTTCTCCTAAGAAATGTTGCGTTCTCTCGCGAAATGTTTTGTGTTCTCCTAAGAAATGTTGCGTTCGCTCGCGAAATGTTTTGTGTTCTCCTAAGAAATGTTGCGTTCTCTCGCGAAATGTTTTGTGTTCTCCTAAGAAATGTTGCGTTCGCTCGCGAAATGTTTTGTGTTCTTCTAAGAAATGTTGCGTTCGCTCGCGAAATGTTTTGTGTTCTCCTAAGAAATGTTGCGTTCGCTCGTGAAATGTTTTGTGTTCTCCTAAGAAATGTTGCGTTCGCTCGCGAAATGTTTTGTGTTCTCCTAAGAAATGTTGCGTTCGCTCGCGAAATGTTTTGTGTTCTCCTAAGAAATGATGCGTTCGCGCGTGAAATGTTTTGTGTTCTCCTGAGAAATGTTGCGTTCGCTCGCAAAATGTTTTGTGTTCTCCTAAGAAATGTTGTGTTCGCTCGCGAAATGTTTTGTGTTCTCCTAAGAAATGTTGCGTTCGCTCGTGAAATGTTTTGTGTTCTCCTAAGAAATGATGCGTTCGCGCGTGAAATGTTTTGTGTTCTCCTGAGAAATGTTGCGTTCGCTCGCAAAATGTTTTGTGTTCTCCTAAGAAATGTTGCGTTCGCTCGCAAAATGTTTTGTGTTCTCCTAAGAAATGTTGCGTTCGCTCGTGTAATGTTTTGTGTTCTCCTAAGAAATGTTGCGTTCGCTCGCGAAATGTTTTGTGTTCTCCTAAGAAATGTTGTGTTCGCTTGCAAAATGTTTTGTGTTCTCCTAAGAAATGTTGCGTTCGCTCGCGAAATGTTTTGTGTTCTCCTAAGAAATGTTGCGTTCGCTCGTGAAATGTTTTGTGTTCTCCTAAGAAATGTTGCGTTCGCTCGCGAAATGTTTTGTGTTCTCCTAAGAAATGTTGTGTTCGCTCGCAAAATGTTTTGTGTTCTCCTAAGAAATGTTGCGTTCGCTCGCAAAATGTTTTGTGTTCTCCTAAGAAATGTTGCGTTCGCTCGCAAAATGTTTTGTGTTCTCCTAAGAAATGTTGTGTTCGCTCGCAAAATGTTTTGTGTTCTCCTAAGAAATGTTGCGTTCGCTCGCGAAATGTTTTGTGTTCTCCTAAGAAATGTTGCGTTCGCTCGTGAAATGTTTTGTGTTCTCCTAAGAAATGTTGCGTTCGCTCGCGAAATGTTTTGTGTTCTCCTTAGAAATGTTGCGTTCGCTCGCGAAATGTTTTGTGTTCTCCTAAGAAATGTTGCGTTCGCTCGCGAAATGTTTTGTGTTCTCCTTAGAAATGTTGCGTTCGCTCGCGAAATGTTTTGTGTTCTCCTAAGAAATGTTGCGTTCGCTCGCGAAATGTTTTGTGTTCTCCTAAGAAATGTTGCGTTCGCTCGCGAAATGTTTTGTGTTCTCCTAAGAAATGTTGCGTTCGCTCGCGAAATGTTTTGTGTTCTCCTAAGAAATGTTGCGTTCGCTCGCGAAATGTTTTGTGTTCTCCTAAGAAATGTTGCGTTCGCTCGTGAAATGTTTTGTGTTCTCCTAAGAAATGTTGCGTTCGCTCGCGAAATGTTTTGTGTTCTCCTAAGAAATGTTGTGTTCGCTCGCAAAATGTTTTGTGTTCTCCTAAGAAATGTTGCGTTCGCTCGTGAAATGTTTTGTGTTCTCCTAAGAAATGTTGTGTTCGCTCGCAAAATGTTTTGTGTTCTCCTAAGAAATGTTGTGTTCGCTCGCAAAATGTTTTGTGTTCTCCTAAGAAATGTTGTGTTCGCTCGCAAAATGTTTTGTGTTCTCCTAAGAAATGTTGCGTTCGCTCGCGAAATGTTTTGTGTTCTCCTAAGAAATGTTGTGTTCGCTCGCAAAATGTTTTGTGTTCTCCTAAGAAATGTTGCGTTCGCTCGTGAAATGTTTTGTGTTCTCCTAAGAAATGTTGCGTTCGCTCGCGAAATGTTTTGTGTTCTCCTAAGAAATGTTGTGTTCGCTCGCAAAATGTTTTGTGTTCTCCTAAGAAATGTTGCGTTCGCTCGTGAAATGTTTTGTGTTCTCCTAAGAAATGTTGCGTTCGCTCGTGAAATGTTTTGTTCTCCTAAGAAATGTTGCGTTCGCTCGCGAAATGTTTTGTGTTCTCCTAAGAAATGTTGCGTTCGCTCGCGAAATGTTTTGTGTTCTCCTAAGAAATGTTGCGTTCGCTCGCGAAATGTTTTGTGTTCTCCTAAGAAATGTTGCGTTCGCTCGCGAAATGTTTTGTGTTCTCCTAAGAAATGTTGTGTTCGCTCGCAAAATGTTTTGTGTTCTCCTAAGAAATGTTGCGTTCGCTCGTGAAATGTTTTGTGTTCTCCTAAGAAATGTTGTGTTCGCTCGCAAAATGTTTTGTGTTCTCCTAAGAAATGTTGCGTTCGCTCGCGAAATGTTTTGTGTTCTCCTAAGAAATGTTGCGTTCGCTCGTGAAATGTTTTGTGTTCTCCTAAGAAATGTTGCGTTCGCTCGCGAAATGTTTTGTGTTCTCCTTAGAAATGTTGCTTTCGCTCGCGAAATGTTTTGTGTTCTCCTAAGAAATGTTGCGTTCGCTTGCGAAATGTTTTGTGTTCTCCTAAGAAATGTTGCGTTCGCGCGTGAAATGTTTTGTGTTCTCCTAAGAAATGTTGCGTTCGCTTGCGAAATGTTTTGTGTTCTCCTAAGAAATGTTGCGTTCGCTTGCGAAATGTTTTGTGTTCTCCTAAGAAATGTTGCGTTCGCTCGCAAAATGTTTTGTGTACTCCTAAGAAATGTTGCGTTCGCTCGCAGAATGTTTTGTGTTCTCCTAAGAAATGTTGCGTTCGCTCACAAAATGTTTTGTGTTCTCCTAAGAAATGTTGCGTTCGCTCGCGAAATGTTTTGTGTTCTCCTAAGAAATGTTGCGTTCGCTCACAAAATGTTTTGTGTTCTCCTAAGAAATGTTGCGTTCGCTCGCGAAATGTTTTGTGTTCTCCTAAGAAATGTTGCGTTCGCTCGCGAAATGTTTTGTGTTCTCCTAAGAAATGTTGCGTTCGCGCGTGAAATGTTTTGTGTTCTCCTAAGAAATGTTGCGTTCGCTCGCGAAATGTTTTGTGTTCTCCTAAGAAATGTTGCGTTCGCTCGCAAAATGTTTTGTGTTCTCCTAAGAAATGTTGTGTTCGCTCGCGAAATGTTTTGTGTTCTCCTAAGAAATGTTGCGTTCGCTCGCAAAATGTTTTGTGTTCTCCTAAGAAATGTTGCGTTCGCTCGCAGAATGTTTTGTGTTCTCCTAAGAAATGTTGCGTTCGCTCACAAAATGTTTTGTGTTCTCCTAAGAAATGTTGCGTTCGCTCGCGAAATGTTTTGTGTTCTCCTAAGAAATGATGCGTTCGCTCACAAAATGTTTTGTGTTCTCCTAAGAAATGATGCGTTCGCTCGCGAAATGTTTTGTGTTCTCCTAAGAAATGTTGTGTTCGCTCGCAAAATGTTTTGTGTTCTCCTAAGAAATGTTGCGTTCGCTCGTGAAATGTTTTGTGTTCTCCTAAGAAATGTTGTGTTCGCTCGCAAAATGTTTTGTGTTCTCCTAAGAAATGTTGCGTTCGCTCGCGAAATGTTTTGTGTTCTCCTAAGAAATGTTGCGTTCGCTCGTGAAATGTTTTGTGTTCTCCTAAGAAATGTTGCGTTCGCTCGCGAAATGTTTTGTGTTCTCCTTAGAAATGTTGCGTTCGCTCGCGAAATGTTTTGTGTTCTCCTAAGAAATGTTGCGTTCGCTTGCGAAATGTTTTGTGTTCTCCTAAGAAATGTTGCGTTCGCGCGTGAAATGTTTTGTGTTCTCCTAAGAAATGTTGCGTTCGCTTGCGAAATGTTTTGTGTTCTCCTAAGAAATGTTGTGTTCGCTCGCGAAATGTTTTGTGTTCTCCTAAGAAATGTTGCGTTCGCTCGCAAAATGTTTTGTGTACTCCTAAGAAATGTTGCGTTCGCTCGCAGAATGTTTTGTGTTCTCCTAAGAAATGTTGCGTTCGCTCACAAAATGTTTTGTGTTCTCCTAAGAAATGTTGCGTTCGCTCGCGAAATGTTTTGTGTTCTCCTAAGAAATGTTGCGTTCGCTCACAAAATGTTTTGTGTTCTCCTAAGAAATGTTGCGTTCGCTCGCGAAATGTTTTGTGTTCTCCTAAGAAATGTTGCGTTCGCTCGCGAAATGTTTTGTGTTCTCCTAAGAAATGTTGCGTTCGCGCGTGAAATGTTTTGTGTTCTCCTAAGAAATGTTGCGTTCGCTCGCGAAATGTTTTGTGTTCTCCTAAGAAATGTTGCGTTCGCTCGCAAAATGTTTTGTGTTCTCCTAAGAAATGTTGTGTTCGCTCGCGAAATGTTTTGTGTTCTCCTAAGAAATGTTGCGTTCGCTCGCAAAATGTTTTGTGTTCTCCTAAGAAATGTTGCGTTCGCTCGCAGAATGTTTTGTGTTCTCCTAAGAAATGTTGCGTTCGCTCACAAAATGTTTTGTGTTCTCCTAAGAAATGTTGCGTTC
Source organism: Romanogobio albipinnatus (assembly GCA_023566225.1). Taxonomy (NCBI): domain Eukaryota; kingdom Metazoa; phylum Chordata; class Actinopteri; order Cypriniformes; family Gobionidae; genus Romanogobio; species Romanogobio albipinnatus. Next base: position 4,517,980 of record CM042248.1, on the reverse strand, counting down.
GCTCGCGAAATGTTTTGTGTTCTCCTAAGAAATGATGCGTTCGCTCACAAAATGTTTTGTGTTCTCCTAAGAAATGATGCGTTCGCTCGCGTAATGTTTTGTGTTCTCCTAAGAAATGTTGTGTTCGCTCGCAAAATGTTTTGTGTTCTCCTAAGAAATGTTGCGTTTGCTCGCGAAATGTTTTGTGTTCTCCTAAGAAATGTTGTGTTCGCTCGCGAAATGTTTTGTGTTCTCCTAAGAAATGTTGCGTTCGCTCGCGAAATGTTTTGTGTTCTCCTAAGAAATGTTGCTTTCGCTCGCGAAATGTTTTGTGTTCTCCTAAGAAATGTTGAGTTCGCTCGCGAAATGTTTTGTGTTCTCCTAAGAAATGTTGCGTTCGCTCGCGAAATGTTTTGTGTTCTCTTAAGAAATGTTGCGTTCGCTCGCGAAATGTTTTGTGTTCTCCTAAGAAATGTTGCGTTCGCTCGCGAAATGTTTTGTGTTCTCCTAAGAAATGTTGCGTTCGCTCGCGAAATGTTTTGTGTTCTCCTAAGAAATGTTGTGTTCGCTCGCGAAATGTTTTGTGTTCTCCTAAGAAATGTTGCGTTCGCTCGCGAAATGTTTTGTGTTCTCCTAAGAAATGTTGCGTTCGCTCGCGAAATGTTTTGTGTTCTCCTAAGAAATGTTGCGTTCGCTCGTGAAATGTTTTGTGTTCTCCTAAGAAATGTTGCGTTCGCTCGCAAAATGTTTTGTGTTCTCCTAAGAAATGTTGCGTTCGCTCGCGAAATGTTTTGTGTTCCCTTTCGAGGGAACTTCACACTGCGTCCACTAGGGACAGCTTTGGGAACGCCCACAGCGTGATAGCGTCTGATGCACGTATGTCAACTCAGCCAATGGCGAGAGTGAGCGTCACGGGCGGGTGACGTCACGTCCAGGAAAGGATAAATATACATCCGGTCCGATCGCACTTCAGCTTTTCTGCCTCAGCTAAGCGATCTGTGTGAAAACTGTATCTGTCTATTTATTGTTGTAACGTCAAAAGCACAATAAATCTCAGTTTAAATATGGCGAATGCATCAGTATTCAAACAGTGTATTCCTCCGTGTCCCCGTTTCCTTACGGGTGGAGATACACATGATTTGTGTGTGATGTGTTTGGGAGTGGAGCATGCTCTGTCAGCCTTCGAGGGGGCTGAATGTGAACATTGTGAGAAGCTGCCGCTTCGCATGCTCCGCTCCCGCCTGTCACTCTTCGAGAAGGGTGATCAGGATCGCGTTCCCTCTGGTTCTGGACCCGCTGCTGCCGAGGCACAGCGGAGAAGGACATCATGGGGTTCGCAGATGGATCTCTTGGCGGGGTTTGAGACGAGCGCGAGCGCTCTTTCTCTGCCTTCACCCGGGAGATCTGTCGCTCAATCTCTGGTGTCGGAAGCCCGCGCTGCGGCTTCTTCCGCCCAGAGTGAGAGCCCGTCGCTTCAACACTCCAGCTCTGAGGAGGTGGATGTGTTGAGCGTCGGATTGGGGGAAGATGATTCGCCATCTCTTTCCCCCGCACACGAAGAGCTGGTGGAGGTGATTACTCGCGCTGTGGCGAAGTTAAATATTGATTGGCCAGCCGAGAAACAAGGCGCTCGTCCGAAAAGCAAATTAGACGAGCGCTTTTTGACGTCAAATGTGTCACCTTCACCACGGGGTCTTCCTTTCTTTCCTGATTTACACAGTGAGCTGTGTAGATCATGGAAGAAACCATATTCATCACGTCTTTTCAGCCCTCAAGTAAAAACATACAGTGATATAAGGGGGCTGAAAGAATATGGTTATGGGGCGATGCCTAAAGTGGATCAGACGCTTGCTAGTTATCTGTCCCCTGCGTCAGCATCGTCCCTGAAGGCCCCCACGCTCCCCACTAAACCATTAAAAACAACATCAGGGCTAGTGGGGAAAGCGTACACGGCAGCAGGGCAGGCTGGTGCATGTTTGCATACAATGAGTATTTTGCAAGCGTACCAGGCTGAACTGCTGGGGGATTTGGATGGCGGCGAAACAGTGAGCCCTGAGGCAGTGCGCGAACTGCGTCGGGCCACAGATTTATCTCTGAGAGCCACCAAGGAGACCGCTAGAGCTATTGGGCGGTCTATGGCAGCCTTGGTGGTGACAGAGAGACATCTGTGGCTCAATTTATCTGATATTAAAGATAAAGAAAGGGCTTTTCTCCTTGATGCGCCAGTTGAACCCGCTGGTCTGTTCGGCGACGCTGTAAATGAAGTCGTCGACAGATTTCAGGAGAATAAAAAGCAAGCGGAGACTTTTAAAAAATATCTCCCGCGCCGCCACCAACCCTCTGGGGCTGCTGGGCGTGAGCAGCCCCAGCCGTCTAGCTCTTCGTACAGGCAGCAGCAAAAAGAGAGTGTCGCATCTCGTGCTCCACCTCAGAGATACGGTGGGCCAGGTCGGCACTCTCAGCCGAAGCCTTCTAAGCCGAAGACCGACCTGAGGGTCGTGCTTCAGGCGAAGAAGGCTTCAGGCCAAAAGAGGTCCTGACGCCAGCAGCGTCAGGTCTCCGAGGGCGCCCCCCCGCAGGGTGGATTGGTGTTCACCTCAGTATACGGTGCCCACTCCACTTCGTTGCCCTCAGGGGACCGTTCTGCCAACCCCGCCACCCTTGGTGCTTCAGGGCGCAGCGGTTTCCAGCGAGCTCGTGACTCGGCGTCCACAGGACAAGGTGTCACACTCGCAGCCTCCAAGGAGGTTAGAAACGCAGCCAGATCGGTTAGGTGCTGCCAGTATGCTTCAGGCCGCCGAGATGGTTGCAGTGGAAATATCAGAGACCAGCTTCGAGAGGCTGGTTCCCTTAGTAGATTTTCTGGCAGAATGGAAACGTCTACCAAATATATCGCTATGGGTCCTGCAGACGGTAGAAAAGGGGTACAGAATTCAGTTTGGGTTCCACCCACCTCGTTTCAATGGAGTGCTGGTAACATCAGTACGTCCCGAGCAGGCTCTGATAATGGAACAGGAAGTAGAAACCTTGTTAAAAAAGGAGGCTATAGAACAGGTCCCTGTACAGAACAGAGAGTCGGGTTTTTACAGCCGGTACTTCTTAGTTCCAAAAAAGGATGGAGGGTTGCACCCCATATTAGATCTTCGTCGTCTGAATTGTACGGTCAGGAAACTAAAATTCAAGATGCTGACGCTAAGTCAGATTGTGACCCAAATCAGATCCGAGGATTGGTTTGTCACAATAGATCTGAAGGACGCATACTTCCATGTCTCCATCCTTCCACAACACAGGAAGTTCCTGAGGTTCGCTTTCGGGGGCAAAGCGTACCAGTATCGGGTTCTTCCATTTGGTCTAGCTCTCTCACCCCGCACGTTCACGAAATGCGTAGATGCAGCTCTGGCCCCGCTCAGGCTGCAGGGCATACGCGTTCTGAACTATATAGACGACTGGCTGATTCTGGCACAGTCGCAGGAGATGGCGGTTCGGCATCGAGATGTCGTCCTCGCGCATATTCAAAAGTTGGGGTTGAGGTTGAACGCGAAGAAGAGTGTGCTTTCTCCAGTACAGAGGACCACTTTCTTAGGCGTGGTTTGGGATTCCGTAGCAATGCGGGCAGTGCTTTCACCCACGCGCATTGCTGCGATTCTGTCAGCTATAAAGAGAGTCAAACTAGGCCAGTCATTCACTGTCAAGCAGTTTCAAAAGTTGCTGGGGTTATTGGCAGCGGCGTCCAACGTGATTCCTTTTGGCCTGCTGTACATGAGGCCCTTACAGTGGTGGCTCAGGACCAGAGGGTTTTCCCCGAAGGGGAACCCTTTTCGTATGATCAAGATCACGCGGCGGTGTCTCCGCGCCTTGGTCATATGGAAGAAAGCCTGGTTCCTGTCCCAGGGTCCGGTGCTGGGGGCACTATGTCGTCGAGTCACCCTGACGACAGATGCCTCTCTCACGGGCTGGGGAGCGGTAATGGAAGGCCGCTCAGCTCAGGGTCTGTGGGGGGACCATCATCTTTCGTGGCACATCAACTGCCTGGAGATGATGGCAGTCTTCAATGCTTTGAAGTTCTTCCTCCCGGACCTGAGGGGCCATCATGTGTTGGTCCGTACGGACAACACATCGGTGGTTTCCTATGTAAATCGTCAGGGGGGTCTGCGTTCGCGCCCACTGTGCAAACTAGCGCACCAGATCCTCCTGTGGTCTCTGGGGAAGTTACTCTCCTTGAGAGCAATCTTTATCCCGGGGGCCCAGAATATTGGAGCGGACATCCTGTCGAGACAGGGGCTGAGGCCAGGGGAATGGAGACTTCACCCCGAGGTGGTGAAGCTCATTTGGGAGATTTACGGCCAGGCGGAAGTGGATCTGTTTGCGTCTCAGAATACGACGCACTGTCCACTCTGGTTCTCTTTGACTCATCCAGCTCCTCTGGGACTGGATGCCATGGTACAGACGTGGCCGAGGCGGCGTCTGTACGCATTTCCCCCAGTTGTTCTGCTCCAGGGAGTTCTGGAGAAAGTTCGCCGGGAGGGGATAAGTCTACTGCTAGTAGCTCCTTACTGGCCGAGCCGGATTTGGTTCTCGAACCTTGTAACACTGCTCGATGGCTCACCTTGGAAGATTCCGATAAGGAGGGATCTTCTATCTCAGGCGGAGGGCTCAATATTTCACCCCCGCCCAGAAATGTGGAACCTATGGGTTTGGCCGCTGAGGGGGCTGAGCTCATAGAGTCTGGTCTCTCTACCGAGGTAGTGGAGACCATTCTTAGCTCCAGAGCTCCATCCACGAGGAGACTATATGCCCTGAAGTGGAAGTTGTTCACTTCTTGGTGTCAAGAACGACATTTAGATCCAGTCAACTGCCCTGTTGGTTCAGTGCTAGATTTTTTACAAGAGCGATTCTCTTCTGGGTTGACCCCTGCTACACTAAAGGTGTATGTTTCATCTATTTCTGCTTACCATGCCCATGTGGATGGTATTACTGTGGGGAGAGACCCGTTGGTAACTCGTTTCCTTCGTGGCACTAAGAGGCTGAGGCCTGCGGTGCGCACTAGAGTTCCTACTTGGGATTTGGCTATAGTGTTGGAAGGGTTATCTGCGGCTCCGTTCGAGCCACTTGACATCATCTCAGAAAAGTTTCTGACTCTGAAAACCATCTTCCTTCTTGCCATCTCTTCTATTAAGAGAGTAGGAGACCTTCAGGCCTTATCAATATCCCCTTCGTGCTTGGAGTTTGCACCAGGGATGGTTAAAGCTTTCCTTTACCCTAGATTAGGGTATGTTCCGAAGGTGTTAACCAATGTTCCACGGCCTATAGTGTTGCAGGCTCTCTGTCCTCCTCCATTTGTTAATCCAGACCAGGAAAGATTGAACCTTATATGTCCAGTGCGAGCACTGGATGCTTATGTCCACAGAGCTGCCCTGTGGAGGAAAGCGGATCAATTGTTTGTTTGTTTTGGACCTCAGAACAGGGGTCTCCCTGCGTCCAAACATACAATGAGCAAGTGGATAGTCGAGGCTATCTCACTGGCTTATGGGTCTTCTGATCAGCAGTGTCCCTTAGCTGTCAAAGCCCACTCTACTAGGAGTATGGCGGCCTCTAAGGCCTTGGTATCGGGGGTTTCCCTCAAAGAAGTCTGCGATGCGGCCGGTTGGTCCTCGCCTCTTACGTTTGTAAGATACTATGATCTTGACCTGGAATGTGCTCCAGGTTCTTCAGTGCTCCTGTCTTGAATGTGCCACAGTTTCACACGACAGGCATTTGGTCTTATGGCGTTTTGGTATTTCGTTCCCAAAGCTGTCCCTAGTGGACGCAGTGTGAAGTTCCCTCGAAAGGGAACGTCTCAGGTTATGACTATAACCATAGTTCCCTGAGAAGGGAACGAAACACTGCGTCCCTTTGCCATACTCCCTGCATCCCTGTGATCCCTTGCTTCGGCAGTTTAGCTGAAGTGCGATCGGACCGGATGTATATTTATCCTTTCCTGGACGTGACGTCACCCGCCCGTGACGCTCACTCTCGCCATTGGCTGAGTTGACATACGTGCATCAGACGCTATCACGCTGTGGGCGTTCCCAAAGCTGTCCCTAGTGGACGCAGTGTTTCGTTCCCTTCTCAGGGAACTATGGTTATAGTCATAACCTGAGACGTTCTCCTAAGAAATGTTGCGTTCGCTCGCGAAATGTTTTGTGTTCTCCTAAGAAATGTTGAGTTCGCTCGCGAAATGTTTTGTGTTCTCCTAAGAAATGTTGCGTTCGCTCGCGAAATGTTTTGTGTTCTCCTAAGAAATGTTGCGTTCGCTCGCGAAATGTTTTGTATTCTCCTTAGAAATGTTGTGTTCGCTCGCGAAATGTTTTGTGTTCTCCTAAGAAATGTTGCGTTCGCTCGCGAAATGTTTTGTGTTCTCCTAAGAAATGTTGCGTTCGCTCGCAAAATGTTTTGTGTTCTCCTTAGAAATGTTGCGTTCGCTCGCAAAATGTTTTGTGTTCTCCTAAGAAATGTTGCGTTCGCTCGTGAAATGTTTTGTGTTCTCCTAAGAAATGTTGCGTTCGCTCGCGAAATGTTTTGTGTTCTCCTAAGAAATGTTGCGTTCGCTTGCGAAATGTTTTGTGTTCTCCTAAGAAATGTTGCGTTCGCTCACAAAATGTTTTGTGTTCTCCTTAGAAATGTTGTGTTTGCTCGTGAAATGCTTTACGTTCCTCGCGGGCTAAATGTTTTGCGTTCCTCTGAGAAATGTTGCGTTTGCTCAGGAAATGTTTTGTGTTCTCCTGAGAAATGTTGCGTTTGTTCGCTAAATGTTTTTCTTTCCCCCGGGAAATGTTGCAAATGTTGTGCGTTCCCTCCGAGAATTGTTTTGCGTTCCCCACGAGCAAAATGTTTGCGTTCCCCTGAGAAATGTTGCATTTGCTTGCAAAATGTTTTGCGTTCCCACGATAAACGTTACGTTCGCTTGCTAAATGTTTGCATACCCCTGAGAAATGTTGCATTGCTCGCAAAATGTTTTGTGTTTCCCCCGAAAAACTTTGCGTTCGCTTGCTAAATGTTTTGCGTTCCCCCTGAAAAACTTCTCTGTTTCTCTGGGGAACTGTAAACATTTGCAAGAGAACGGAAAAACATTCATTTATTTTTTTCCTCCCCAATGTCCCTTAGGGGTACTGTACATATCAAAAGTAACAAAGCACTAAACTTTTTGAGATTATTGGATGGTATGCAGTATGCACACTACAAATAATGTTTCACGAGTTCACACTTACATCAAATTAAATAGAGTAAAGATTATGCGTATTTGGCGAGCCCGTCCTGGGGAGGGCTCCAGGCTCGGAATTTTGAGCCGCCCCCCTCCCCCCCCCCCCCCGGTGATAGAGATAGTCTAGACCTAGACTGTATTTTGTTATGGATTGTGTTGACGTCTAATTAGAGTTTATTAAAATCAAAGTGAGGAGATGGGGTGGTGGAGGGATGCTAAAATAAAAACGGTCAACGAAAGAAGGTAAATCTGCTGTATATATACACCTCTTATCGTTGATTAAATCGATTAGCTTGATGTGCTCCACACGTGTTTAATTAGGTTTAATTATCTGAACGTGCTTCTCCCAAAATGTGTTAATAAAGCATCACTTAGTGAAGTTTTGTTCACACATCTAAATGGAGCTCCTAAAGGTGATGAGAAAAAAAAATATGAGCTGGGACAAAAATATATTTCAATGCCTTTGCGTTTTCTCACTTGCGTTCTCTCGCAAAAAAACGTTTCACCCCAAAAGTTGATCCCATCTCATAATGTCCCTTTATGAGCTCCATACATGTGCCCTCATAATCAAAATGACGTCCCCTTCCTCTTGCAACGACATATCTTCTCTAATGGTGTGAGGGCGGGGCAACCTGTCACTCACATGAGATTCACCAATCAGTCCCTCCAGAAAAATGTGATTATGCGATTGCGTGATTTAACGCATAATCAGCCTAAGTCCGCATATTCAGAGTCGATTCAGCGGTTTGAAGCGTTATGAATCAGTGAGTCGATTCAGTGGTTTGGAGCGTTATGAATCAGTGAGTCGATTCAGCGGTTTGAAGCGTTATGAATCAGTGAGTCGATTCAGCGTTTGAAGCGTTATGAATCAGTGAGTCGATTCAGCGGTTTGAAGCGTTATGAATCAGTGAGTCGATTCAGCGGTTTGAAGCGTTATGAATCAGTGAGTCGATTCAGCGGTTTGAAGCGTTATGAATCAGTGAGTCGATTCAGCGGTTTGGAGCGTTATGAATCAATGAGTCGATTCAGCGGTTTGAAGCGTTATGAATCAATGAGTCGATTCAGCGGTTTGAAGCGTTATGAATCAGTGAGTCGATTCAGCGGTTTGAAGCGTTATGAATCAGTGAGTCGATTCAGCGGTTTGAAGCGTTATGAATCAGTGAGTCGATTCAGCGGTTTGAAGCGTTATGAATCAGTGAGTCGATTCAGCGGTTTGAAGCGTTATGAATCAATGAGTCGATTCAGCGGTTTGAAGCGTTATGAATCAGTGAGTCGATTCAGCGGTTTGAAGCGTTATGAATTAATGAGTCGATTCAGCGGTTTGAAGCGTTATGAATCAGTGAGTCGATTCAGCGGTTTGAAGCGTTATGAATCAGTGAGTCGATTCAGCGGTTTGAAGCGTTATGAATCAGTGAGTCGATTCAGCAGTTTGAAGCGTTATGAATCAGTGAGTCGATTCAGCGGTTTGAAGCGTTATGAATCAGTGAGTCGATTCAGCGGTTTGAAGTGTTATGAATCAGTGAGTCGATTCAGCGGTTTGAAGCGTTATGAATCAGTGAGTCGATTCAGCGGTTTGGATCGCCAAAGTCACGTATTTCAGCAGTTTGACACGCGATCCGAATCATGAATCGACTCACTGATTCATAGCATCATGATGCTGTGTTTTGAAATCGGTCATCACTATATAAGTCGTTATTTAGAGATGAACGGAGGTCTGACGGGTGTCCAGCGACATGAGGGGACGTCATTAATGACAGAATTTACATTTTTTTGTGAACTAACCCTTTAAGAGATTGCACTTTGTGCACTGGAAGCACTCAAATGTCTGTTTTGTAAAGCTAGCTCTGTAAAACAGGAAGTTATTTATTCACTTTTCAGAAGTTGTAGCATATTCCTTTTGTAAAGCTACAGAACTTGTTTGACTCAATGTTGTGTAAATTTGAGCCGTGTGTTTATTAAGGTCTTCAATAAAACAAGATGGGAACTTAAATATTCCAGCACTTTCTGTGATGTAGTGCTTTTTTTCTCTTTTTCATCAAACCGCAGTTTTTGCAAGTTCCCGCAATTTCATCGCATAAAATTGCATAAATATCCCGCATTTTTTAAGAAAACGCTCCGCATAATCAAGGATTTTTACCCGCAACAATCACAAAAAAAAGCCGCATTTTTCTGGAAGGACTGATTAATAGCAAATCTACAACCATCCAATCAAATGGACAAAAGCAAGTCCCGCCCTACATTTTTTCTTGTTCAAGAAGCCATTTCACTCAGATATACGTCACAACAGGGAAGAAAAGACTATCACAACTTATGCTTCATGCCGACTTTAAGCATCACAGTTTAGGTCAATGATTCGCCCTCCAAAACTGTTTTGGCTGAATATTTTCACAAAAAATGTTTTGAAATAAACTATAGTTCAGCACCTTTCCCATAAGGTTGTGACACTCCAGATTGGCAGTGTGAACAGCAAGAGCAGGTATGAGAGCGTCCGTTGAGATAAAGAGACTCCCGGATTACTCAGAATCTCCAGCTGCCCCATGATATTACACAGCAGCACTAAAACAGAGAAAAGGAGAATGTTTCTCTTCTGTATCGAATCCTCTATAATCAGACATGCAAACAGGACACTACAGTACCTTCCTGAACCTTTATTGGTGAGTTCTCATGTACTGCCAACTCTTGATGGGTTGGACTCACGGATGGACAAACCCCATTGGTGGTCTTCTCTTCAGGTTGATCCTGGGAGTTCTGCTGTGATTCCTCTTCCTCAACACCATCAGTCTGTGTTAGCATCCAGTGATCTGAGCTGAGCGAATCATCAGATGCATCAGACTCCTTTCTCCGTTCAGGGTACAGCGGCAAAGCGTCTGTCGAGGTGTGGGAGACAATTATGAATGAGAGTTGATTCAGGTTTTTAAGATTATTGTGTCTAATATTGAATTCACAAAGCTTCCAATATATCCGATTAGTCAAAAGATTTACAAGCATCTCAGGGTTTATGTTTTAAAAGCTGTGTATAAATTGACATTGGATGTATCACTGTCTTACCAAATGTAAAAAAGTATACATATACCTATGAATACATCAACATGAACTTCCCATAAATAATGTAAAACAACTCACTGCTCTGCTGCAGAAAGTACACGGTATCTTGGTATCCACTGTAGAAGGCCTTCTTCAAAATCTGACAATTAACAATAAATTAAGTTAAAGGAATGGCGGATAAAAATCGTCATTTATTCACCATTGTGTCTTGTGAAACCCATATTACCATTTACTTATTTACTTAACAGACCATAAAAGTTACATAATGTTCATGCTGCTCATTTCCATCCAGGGTTGTGTTTACTACAAAAAGAAAAAACGCACTATAAAAGTACGGAGTGGCTATTTACACCTAGCGCTTGTTGGCGGAGGCCAATAACACTAACTCCAAACCCCATTCTATGATTGAGCCAGACAGAAAAAGGCCCGATCAGCCAGACACATTTTTTTTGCATTGAGAGGCGCCTTTTTTTTAATTGTTTTTATTGGCAGTGAGCATTTTGCTTGTTGTTTATGCGCCCCGGGGGCCTTGCGTTTTGTAGGAGCGCTCTGTGAGTGCCTGAAGTAAGAGAAAAAAAATCAACTCTGAATCAAAAATCTGCTTTTTTTTATTGTCCAATGGACTTCACGAACCGCTACTACCGCAATGTTAAAGCTGCACTGTGTAACTTTTTTAGTTTATTCTTAGCTAAAAACACTTAGTTCTTTCAAAAATATATGTGCTCATTAATGTATATTTACTTCTTTCAAGTAATAAAGTATTCTCGTAAGTTTATAATATGCCATTGAAAATACATACGGGTAAGGGGTTCGAATGGGGGTCGCCATGTTGCCCCTCCATCTTGAAAGTACATTAGCCAAAGAGGGACATACCCGTAAATTCAAGCTTCGCCTTTCGCGTTTTAACACTCTGTAACGAGTAGGAAAATAGTGTGGCCCCTTTAAGAGCGTTCGCCCCGGTTGGAGCGCCTGCGTTCTGTGTGTGTGTGTGTGTGTGTGTGTGTGTGTGTGTGTGTGCACTGCGCCTCGAGCTCCCATGTGTGCGGATTATTTTCTGTCTTCTGTTGCTAACATTCATTTATTGTTGTTTTGTTGGGTAATGCTGTGGACGGAAGTGGAGTTTGTGCCGGACTCTTGTGGGGGTTCCGCGGGGAATAAAGTGCGGGCTGTTTGATGTCAATCGCCTCCGTGTTTGCATCGACTCCAGTTGCGTTGAGTGAGCTATCCGTATTTTTCACCCGGACACACGCGTTACAACTCGATGGCGAATGTGAAGAGGGGGATTGCTGGATCGAACTGGAAGCCATGTTAATCTTGGACTCAATCGGCCACCGTAGGAGTTTAAACGAAATCGGAATTTCTAATATTTACTGGATGGTCATATACCCTTTCACCGCTAGATGGGGGAAAATATCACACAGTGTAGCTTTAACTAAAAGTAACAGGCTTGGAGGCAAGTTGGTGTTGCGCTATAATCCTTGATTAGACTGACAGGACAGCTGATTCGGTGGTTGCCTAGCAACATAAAAAAACAGTGCACTGCTATTTTCTAAATTAAAAACAGTCCGTGAAAAAAGGCTGGGTGTGCCTCGCGTGTTCAAGCCTGAAAATCACGTTCTATCTGATCGGGGCCTAACAAAATGTTTGATGTGGAGAGTAATGTTGCGTTCACACCGGACGCGATTCGCGCGAGTGATTTACATGTTAAGTCAATGCAGAGACGCGAAATGGCATTCTGCGGCGCGATTCGCGCGATTGAGGCGGCGAGATTCGCGCGATTGAGGCGGCGCGAATGACGCGAATTGAGCGTTTTGAACGCGCGATTCGCGCGAATCACGCGATTCGCGCGAATCGCTCAAATTGAAAAATCTGAACTCTGGCGGATATTTCGCGCCGCGTTAACCAATCACGAGCTTGCTCTAGTAGTGACGCATTTACACGCGGAGGCAGAAATCCCAACAACAATGGAGGACAAGATAATGGTGGCCGTATGTGGAGACCCGGAGCTGTACAATACATCATCCTATCACTACAGGAACAGGAATAAAAGGAATAAAAAGGATCTTGCTTGGAAGAAAGTGAGTTATTGTGAGTTATTGTGAGCCATTGTGAGCCAAGTGAGCCATTTCACAACGAGACAGGAGCAGAAAAAAAGAGCCAGAGCCAGCGGCAAATGTGAGAAGGACTAGCCGAGGAAAGGCGGGTCTCCCCGGGTACACGAGCGCTGAGCGCCGCCGATCCCCTGGATCTCACAACTCCGAAAACGCCAGATAAAATGCTCAAATAGTCACTCTTTTTATAAATTAACCACAGATTTGAGCTTTAAACAACTATATTATCGCCTGAAAAAGTCTTTAAACTACGTTTTGTCGCACATTAATAGTAGTATTTTTTACAAAAAAACTCATATAGGCTCATATAGAGCAGAAGCCCCGCCCATGACGCGAATTCGCGTCTGGTGTGTAGTTGTCACACGCGCGAATTACACGCGCGAATGAAGCGAGTGAACTCAAAATGTTCAAGCGTCCACCTTCGCGCGATTAGCGCGAATTATTCGCGCGAATCGCGTCCGGTGTGAACGCCACATAAGGCACGGTAAATCTGCCTTTTACCGAACTCAATCTTCTCCACATGGACAAATTTAGGCACGGAGGTCTCAGGTGTGATCCCCAATTTAAAAAATAAATAAATGTTATATCACCACCTTCGGTAAAATAAATTCTACCAATTTATGCCTTTTTGGGTGATTTTTGGGGTATTAATGAATTTATTTACCTCTAAAAGTACCATATTTTTATGGAAAATATGCTTATGTTTATGTTATATTTAATATTTCTTTAACTTCAGTAAAAAAAAAACATATCAGCAAGTCTAGAGAGCCAAAACCTAAAAATGTGGTGACTTTGGTGACATCTGGTGACCTATGATGGTATTAATTCTTTTTTAAAGCTACAATATCAATAGCCACTCGGTGGCAATATAATTCAATGAACTCTGTAAACCAATGTTTTAACAACCTTTTTTTATTGCCCGGTTATTGGCTCATTTAATTCCTTTGTTTGTGTATGTGTGAGTGACTGATTTTTATTTGACAAAAATAAAACTCACTCAGTTATAGGCTCATTCATTGGCTTTCAATACAATGCTTTTGTGGGTGTGTGTGTGTGTGTGTGTGTGTGTGTGTGTGTGTGTGTGTGTGTGTGTGTGTGTGTGTGTGTGTGTGTGTGTGTGTGTGTGTGTGTGTGTGTGTGTGTGTGTGTGTGTGTGTGTGTGCGTGCGTGTGCGTGCGTGTGTGTGTGTGTGTGTGTGTGTGTGTGTGTGTGTGTGTGTGTGTGTTTGCCACATTGAGGATGTGTTATAGGCTCACTCCTTCATGTGTGTGTATGTATGATCTGCATTGTGTTGGATTTATTGATTTTTATTGGACAAATTAAAAAATATATGCTCTGAATTTTTCCCGTTCATTCCTATGGGTGCCCATTTTTATCCACGAGGGCGGGATTAAGGAGGGGGTTTTTCTCAAGCACTTAACATTGTAGAACCGAGTCATTTTTTTTATTGTGTTCATGTAACAAACTTAGGAAAAGTAGCCAAGTCTTGTACCGCTTAGATTAAGGAAAGTATTTAAAAAATAATAATTATTATTATTATTATTTTGCCCACATTTGTCCCCAAGAGGGCTTTAAAGAAGTTATAAAATGAAACCAAAAAAAGGTTATAGAGGTTTAAGTTTGTGAAAATTATTATTTTATATAAAATATATATTTTATAAAACATGTTGAAAGATGTTGAACTCGAAAACTGCTTGAAAATCACAAGTTGTGTTCCAAATTTGAGGTTGATATCTCAAAAAACATTGCTTGCTCGTGTTGTTTGGGTTCACCCAGTTTTGGTGGTGTCGCAGGTATGTAGAGGTCATTTGTAAATGTTGAACTGTTGCTGGTTTACTTGGGGTTTATGTAGGATTTCGATTTTTCCATAGAATTCCTTGCTTTGTTGCGGCTACCCCGTTTTCCACCGGATTGAACGGAATAACGTGTTATTGTTGACTCGCGCACTGCGCATTGCCTGCGAGATTCATGTGTCAGCGTGCTGTTGCTCAGGTAAGTAGTTTTATGTTCGGGCTATGTGGTTGCTTTATTTGGGTGGTAGTTTAATAGAACTATTATTGTGTGTTTTTAGGGATAGCTAACATCGCAAGGAAGTGTTTGCGGCCTGCCTTGGGGCAACTGCTGCTTTGTTTTGTGCTGTGAATACACGTCTCCTCTAAGTGCGGAACTTTTCGCCGAGTTAATGGACTGAGGTCATCTTTCATAGAAATCGCCTCATTGGCCACTTGTGTGACCGACTGAGTATCTGCCCTCATTCAGTTACCGACGGATGAATGTGTTTGTTACGTGATTTAATTGTGATCGTTTGAGTGATTTGTGCGTCCTTGTTTCTTAACTATTATTTTGTTTGCCCCGTTTGTTTAGTTCATTTCAGTCTTGCTGTTTTTGCAAAGTTATTTCATTTACGCTTTGATTCATTTACCAGTATTCTGTTTTTGTAAAGTTGTTTCATTCGCCCTCTTTGTTCATTCATTTATCAGTATTTTGGTTTTGTGAAGTTATTTCATTTGCTTTTTTGTTTCTTTCATTTCTTAGCATTATTGTTATGCAATATTATTTTTTTTTCCTTAGTTAATTTCACTGATCAGCATTACTGTTGTTTTGTAACATGATTTGATTTTCTTTGTTGTTTATTTACTTTATCAGTACTGCTGTTGTTGGTAAAGTTGTTTTGTCATTGTGGTGTTAGTCTGATCTCTGGTTTGAAATTATGACCTGTAGTTAATTTAGTTTATTCTGTCTTATGTTTGAGGAGCTGAGTGCTGACGGTGGGGACGGCGCGCTCGAGGTGGTGGGCTCTCTTTGCTGTGTAGTGTGGGTTCCCTCACCGTGTGACTATTGCTGTGCTGGTCGTGTGGTTGTGCACATGCTTTGGGGTGGATTATCTGGATACTTATGCCCGACGGCCCGAGTCGCTGGACGCCCACCAGTAAGCCTCAAGCTCGGTCTTGTGAGTGTGCGTGTGTGAGCGACTCCTTGTCAGTACACTGACTCAACCATCTCCGGTGCCATTTATTATTGTGTTTTATTGATAAGAATGAATTGTTCAATCCATTGGATTGTGAATTTGGATATACTGTGATTTACCATTAACTCTCCCTCAGAGTGTAGTGTTTTAGGAATGTGCTGACGTCAGCTTTCAGAGTGTTTACTACTTTTTGCTGTGAATTTGCTGTGTAGTTGATTAATAAAATTTGTATTTTTTTTGTATGGAACTACTTCTCTGTTTGTTCAGTGCCCGAACCTGATGGCCTAGAAACCTTGGTGGTTACTTACAGTTCCCCGGATTAGATCTCGGGGTGGCGTAGTCGAATTACATTACTGCCGCTGCTACACTAAGTTGAACTATTTTGTGTACCTAGTGAAAATTGAAATGAGTGTGAAATAGTAAAATGCTAATAGAAAATACACACCTGTGCCAAAATGTGTGTAGTTAGCATTAACACAGGCAAAATGATCAAAAAACAAAACTGAAAAAGACAGAAATGTCTTGCACAAGGGTTAAAAAATAAAAATAAAGAAAACCTTCGAAAAGTGAACATAAAGTGCTTAACAGTTATTAGTGGGAATACGGTGATTAACAGATATGGATAGGGGAGGACTTTAGGGACAGAGAAGTAAGAGGCAGCATCCATTTATGTTTATATATACAGTATATATAAATACACAGGATATCTTATTGCATGCTGTTTTATAATGTACTACAATACAATGAGGCGCAAATAGTATCTTCCACTATGTGCACTTAATATACAGTAAATAGCATCTAAAAACCATTTACTTTTTTTTTTCATATAGTATAAAAAGCATCTATTGCTGTTTTGTTCCTTACATAAGCCGTATTTCCACCGAAATTACCTGGAACAATTTGTCGCAGGAACTTTTCCCCCCAGTTTCTGTCTGCATTTCCATCGTGGTCTAAAGAACCGTGAAGTTTATTAGTCCGGTGACGTAGGACTGCGCACGACTTTTCAGTTCCCGCTGGATTTCGTCCTACACATATAAGCTTAATAAAGCCTGAACCTTGTCGTCTGTCATATTTTTGAAACTTCGTTGTTGATTCGAATAGCAAACACCGCACCGCAACAGACTTTACAATGGTGGTTGAAATAAAATGCTGCGTAAAGTGAGCATGTTCAGTGCCCGAGTCCCGCCCTGGTCCCTGCAGTCAAAGCACACCGAGTACCACCCCAACGTCCCTAGTTCTGGGAAAAGTTCCTGCGGTGGAACCGTGGCTATAGTTACAGAACTCACCCTCCAGTCTCGAGGGAACATCGCATCTACCAGTCTGAGGAAGTTGGTGAAGGAGCACTGGAAGGAGAGCTGCTGGATGATGGCGTCACAGAGGATGGTGGAGGTGTCAGAGGGACATATGTCCATGTGTCCAGCAAACGGGGAGATGGTGAGGGTTGGAAAGGAATCCTCTAAGGGCTGGATGTTTGTGAAACCTCCATCCATATAGTGCTGGGAAAGTAGAGTATAAAGTAGAGGTGTTATATTTTTAGCTCGTTAGCTTTAGTGTATTTCTGTCGTTCTTAAGCATGTTGACTTACAGTACAAACAGCTCTACTCACCTCGCCTTTATACTGTGGTGGGATCACACCGGAGTATACAGGAACAAAGCAGCTACACAAGAGAGCCTTATAGAGGACGGAAAGAGACCACTTAAAGAAAAAGGTTAGCACAGATTTTAAGTAAATTGAAGCCGTCATCTGAACCCGATAAATATTAAAGGTCCCGTTCTTCGTGATCCCACTGTTCAAACTTTAGTTAGTGTGTAATGTTGCTGTTAGAGCATAAATAATACCTGTAAAATTATAAAGCTCAAAGTTCAATGCCAAGCGAGATGTTTTATTTAACAGAAGTTCCCTTTCAAAGCCTACAGCGAACGGCCGGCTTGGACTACATCCTGGTACTTCCTTCATAAATGACGTCAGTAGAACAGTAGAGCAGACTAACCTCCGCCCACAAGAATACGCCAAAAAAGGGGGCGTGGTCTTGTTGCTGTCCCACGTGGAGAAGAGGACGTGTTGCGTGGAGAAAAGGAAGTGTTGCGTTTGACTGTGTTTGTCGCCATGTCGTCGAGACGCTGTTATTTTCATCCCGGAGTCAAATCACCTTTGTTTGGCTTTCCCAGGGACGCTGTAGAGATCATTGAGCGCATACATCTCCCGTTAAGAGGCGTGACCTTTCCACGTGCGCTAAGCTGCTGTCCAATCACAACACGGGAACCGCTGGCACAATCAGAACTCGTTACGTATTTCTGAAGGAGGGACTTCATAGAATAAAGGAACTCATCAGCCGTTTTTAGGACAGTGTAAACAGCGGTGTACAGATGAGTACATTGTGTTCAAAATACTGTGTTTTTTTACACGTGAAACATGAACACATGTTATATTGCACACTGTAAACACAATCAAAGCTTCAAAAGAACACGAAGAGCGGGACCTTTAATGTTTCCACTTTTGACAACTGCAACAGAATCAGAGCAAATGAGCCACACAGGCCTCGTACAGGATGCAGGAAGAATAAATGCAAAAAAAATTTGCACCCATTCATCACGGAAAACTCGGTTTTCAGCATCAACTTTCCTAATTTTCGAAAATGCCATTGTTTTTGCGGGCTGCTTTCTGCTCTGATGGTGCGTTCACACCGGACGCGAATTAAGCGTTTCATGCGGGTGATTTAAGTCAATGCAAAGACGCGAATAGACATTCTGCGGCGCGATTCGTGCGAATTAAGCGGCATGCGTCATTCGCGTCCGGTGTGAACGCACCATCAGTCTCTTCTTCACTTCATGCGTGACCACGCGTCTGAACCATGAACGTAGCAACAGTGAGCATAGTAACGTTAACCGTCGTCGCAACCCGTGGCGACATAGCACCCAAACGGTTCTACTGAGCTGCCTGATATAAATGTGATTTTTTTTTTTTAATGGCATGTGGCATATTTATTTCATTACGTCAAAAGGCTTCGCGGTCCCGATTCGGACCGGAGTCCGCTAGTTGGCGATAGTGATGTGTCGTTCATGAACGATTCGTTCATTTTCAACGAATCCTTAATATGACTCAGGAACGACGAGTCGTCTCAGAGAGCGATTCGTTCATTTTGTATTGACCCGCGCATGCGCATTGCGCAAAATCTCAGGCTACTACAGAAATCAGAATGATTAGTTCATTTCTCGAGTCGTTCGTTCATCAAGTCCCAGCCCCATATTAGGGCACGGATATGCAGTCTGTACCGGCGGAAACAGATTTGATCAGTTCATCTCGAGTCTTTGAGTCGTTCTTCCTTCAAGTCCCCATTGGCTGAATGCAGAAACAGAAATGATCAGTTCATCTCGAGTCAGTCTTCGGGTCCTAGTCTCGTTCTTTTGTCATGTGACATGACAGCCGTATTGCATGCAGAAATTAGTTAATAATTCACATATAACTTTTTTTTGATGCGTTTCTGGCCTCAAATTGTACCTTTTTTTATTTCTTACACTTTATATATTTGTGAATATCTGTCATGATGGTTATATTCTATAACAGAATTATATTATTAAAGAGTTGGTTAATGCTTTAAACTTTATCTGTATGATGGGGAAATCACTTTGATAAAGCAAAGATTGAGACTTGTTTACAGTGGGTTCTAATCTTCAGTAAATAACAAAGCCATATCATCATAAATATATATATATATATATATATATATATATATATATATAATTGAAATAATAATAAAAAAAACACCACAGGGGCACAAGAAACATTTAACAATAAAAATAGACTGACAGGAACAAGATTGTTATTTTTCAGATGTTTGTTGCAGATATCTTTTGATAATTGTATGAGAATTCCTAAACAAAAAATAATATACAGTCAATAATACGACTGTAATGTTGTATATGTTGCGAGACACTGAAACCGGGAAGCGGTCACGTGACAAAAGAACGAGACTAGGACCCGAAGACTGACTCGAGAGATGAACTGATCATTTCTGTTTCTGCATTCAGCCTATGGGGACTTGAACGAACGACTCAAAGACTCGAGATGAACTGATCAAATCTGTTTCCGGTGACTGTGTATTACACGGCTGTCACGGCCAGATCAGAGCATCAGACATGATGACGGAACTAACGGCTCGAACCTGAAGACACGAGAGGTAAACGATTTGAAAAAAAAAAAGAAGAAGAACGATTTGGATCGGGAGGTGAGGTGAACTAACAGACTGCATACATAGCCTGAATCAAGCTAAGCAATTAATTAATCATTTATTTCTCAAAGTTTGGCCATGGCTGCATTAGCTTATAGTTCATTTTTTATTCCAAAAGTACTAAATGTGCTGAAAAATGAAAAATGTAACATTTTAATTAGATTCTGCTGAAATGAACGAAATGACTTGAAAAAAGATTCGTTCATTTTGCTGAACGAGATTCAAAGATCCGAGTCCGTAAAATGATCCGAACTTCCCATCACTAGTTGGCGACCCCTGGTCTACAGCCTATCGCTCTCATGGCAGTTCGTGGTTTGGAGAGCTGGTGGTGAATTTATATGTATTTGCACATTTTCATATCTGCTTGTGCCTCACCAAGGTTTAGGTTTAGGGGTGGATTTTTTTCACTAAAAATTAGTACAAATCATAAGTACAGTTGTTACATTTTACAGCTGTAATTGGACTGTAACACAACACTACTGTAAACGGACTATTTGTATCATGGGCGTCAGACGCAAAAAAAATGTGGGTGGGTCCTCAGAATTTTTTTACTGGAGTAGATGCCAATAAGTACAAATATACTACTTTGCTTGCTAAGCGTATAGTTTGGAAAGACAAAGTTATGGGAATCGCCATATCATTGAGAGTGGCTGTAGAGTTGGGGTAAGGCGCTCGGTGTCTAGTTTTGACACAAATCGATCCGCGGTTCGAGTCCGCCTTTCGCCGAGTTCAATCTTCTCCCTTTTCCCATCACATATCAGATCGGAAAGGCATTTATTTTCAATAAAAATGACGAAAATATTAGAAAAGTGGAAATAAAGCGTCTAACGTGTTTAATAATAAGTGTTTATCGATTAGGGGTAGGTAAACACACATGTGCTGAATGTTAGAGACGATAAAAGTGAGTGGGTCCAATATCATTGATCGTAAAAAGTGGGTGTGTCTTGTCCCACACACATACAATGGTTCCGACGCCCATACATTTTATACATTTCTAAACAATATGGCATGCTTACTTTTATAAGGTCCTCCTTGGAATGAAATTCCGACACTAGAACATTTTTTCCATCAGACATGCGCGTCATGGAAACATGCAGACGGCCGGTGGCCAGAGTGTGGGCATTATCAGGCAGGCAGCGCTGCAGTGTGACCTCCAGCCACCTGAAAATATCCACCGTTGGATTGAGAAGACCGAGTGGATGTTGTTTGGTAAATCGTGCAAATTCCAAAAGCTGGTCTCGCACACGTCCTGTGAGAAGAAAAGGTGGATTTAATGACTGCTGACTTCTTTTCTCCAAGTGATTTACAGCACACTAAACCCTGGACCAACCTGTTTTTTTTTGGACGGGGTTTAAACCTACAACCTTTATAAGTACAACACTAGTCCTATAGTCAATATATGAAGGTGAATATGAATATAAAGATCTCAGATTACCTAGATTCGACCCACAGACAACTGCTGCAGCCACGAGAGAACCAGCAGATGCGCCGTAGACTCTCGGTGCTCCTTGCAGGATCCAGGCCGCATTATCCAAAAGACTCTGCGCAGCACCGAGTTGGTAAGTTGCTAGAAAGCCAGAACCACAGAAAGACACGGAGAGGTTCTCATTTTTAGACAGAAGGCATAACGGTGATGACATGACTGGAAGTATCTCCTCGTGGTCGGGTGGTATCAGGTCTTCGAGTCTCTGTAACTTAAGATGAGGACCATCAGAGCAACGATATTAAAACAGACGGTCACGGTGTTAAGAGCAAAAAGATTTAAGAAAACCCGCAAAAGTCCCTCCTCCCCCACTAGGATACCATGAATGATCATGAATGATCACTTCATGATGTCTGAATTAGGCCTATTATATGTGTGTCTGGCTGTCTGCACACAACCTTCCGAGAGCGTCAGAGGTATTGTTGTCATTGGAGCAATACGAATTACTTGACATTTAGTAAATGTCTTAAAATGAGCAAAGTCATGCCTAGATTACCATAGAGATTAGTTAAATCAGGCGTAGATTACAAGCACATCCACCAAGAGGGAGAGTGGATCTTAGAAGATACAATTGAAACAAAAAGTTATCATTTTCCTCTTACAAACCTCAGACTTCTTATCATTTTATATGCACTTACCATTGACGCAGTTGTGAGCAATAAGCCAACCTTTTTGACCTCAAAGGCCACAACAATATTCAAAGGCCCAATGACTTGTCATTCCAGTTTTAGAAAAATCTATATTTATTTTACAAATCACATTACAGTTACAAGATTTGATTGATTTACATGTCTTTGAAAACACACTTTGGAAAATTAGGCTATGTTTTATATATATATACATCTTTAATTCTCATCTTGAGGATCCCTGGTTTGGAAAACTGCTTTAGATGGTATTTCATTTTATTGACCAATTCATCAACATTTTTCTATTTATTGTATGATTATTATAAATCACACTTTAGATTAGGGTCCAATTACCACTAACTACAACTTTTGCCTTAACAAACTCCTAATTACTGCTTATTAATAGTTAGTAAGGTTGTTGTTAAGTTTAGGTATTGGGTAGGGTTAAGAGATGTAGAATATGATCATGCAGAATTAATATGTGCTTTATATGTACACTGCAAAAAAATATTGTTGGTTTAACTTTAAAAAGCCTTATTTTTGAGTTCATTGAAATTTAAAATTTGAGTTAATACAACAAAGAAGATTGTTTTAATAAATAGAAACTCAACATACTATGTTATCTGCACCTCAAAAGTCGATTGACAAAAGATAAAAAGTTGTAATAACAAATCATCTAAATAATGTTTTACAGTGTTATAAAACAGCCAATACCATAGTAATATGCTTGCTAATAAGCAACTAGTTAAAGGATTAGTTCACTTTAAAATAAACTTTTGCTGATAATTTACTCGCCCCCATGTCACCCAAGATGTCCATGTCTTTCTTTCTTCAGTTGAAAAGAAATAAAGGTTTTTGATGAAAACATTCCAGGATTTTTCTCCATATAATGGACTTCAATGGGCTCCAAACGGTTCAAGGTCCAAATGACAGTTTCAGTGCAGCTTCAAAGGGCTATAAACGACACCAGACGATGAATAAGGGTCTTATCAGCCAAACCATCAGTTTCTGTGAGAAACCCAGCAGTATTTATGCTATTATTTTACCTCTTATCAGTCGAACGTGATCATCTCTGAGCTCCGCCATAACTTCCGCTAAGTGAGGTCAAATATGAGCGTGGTCATAGATATATCGATCGTAGATGCCTCATTCTACTGATCCGTGCAGGCGCTAATGAGGCATGACCACGCTTGTATTTGACCTGTATTTGATGTTCATGAGCATCTAATTTTTCTTTTACATTTATATAGTTATTCAGTCCCTCCAGAAAAACGTGATTATGCGATCGCATGATTTAACGCATAATCAGCCAAAGTCTGCATATTTATGCGTGGGCCGCATTTTTTCAAATACGCCGCACTTTCGCCGCATTTCAACGTGCAAAATATGGGGGCTAGCATGATTTCATAATCCCCGCATTTTCGTTGTAAAAAAAGTCATATATATATTAGCAGAAAGTTGAAAAATGTTTGTTTACTTCACACAAGAGCCGCCATTTCCCCCTGTTGCCATGGGAACGCTTTGAAGTGACGTAATTACCCAACGCGAACGTCATCGAAAAACTGCAAACCCCGCGGAGAAACCATAGATACCAGTGAAACCATGATGAAGCGCAAACTCCCATTGGCCAACAAAAATAACAGCAAAAGAGCAAAGCAGTTTCCCCTGTGATGACCAATCAGAACACAGCATCATGAAGCTTCAGAGCGTTATGAGTCAGTGAGTCGATTCAGTGGTTTGAAGCGTTATGAATCAGTGAGTCGATTCAGCGGTTTGAAGCGTTATGAATCAGTGAGTCGATTCAGCGGTTTGAAGTGTTATGAATCAATGAGTCGATTCAGCGGTTTGAAGCGTTATGAGTCAGTTAGTCGATTCAGCGGTTTGAAGCGTTATGAATCAGTGAGTCGATTCAGCGGTTTGAAGCGTTATGAATCAGTGAGTCGATTCAGCGGTTTGAAGTGTTATGAATCAGTGAGTCGATTCAGCGGTTTGAAGTGTTATGAATCAGTGAGTCGATTCAGCGGTTTGAAGCGTTATGAGTCAGTTAGTCGATTCAGCGGTTTGAAGCGTTATGAATCAGTGAGTCGATTCAGCGGTCTGGAGCGTTATGAATCAATGAGTCGATTCAGCGGTTTGAAGCGTTATGAATCAGTGAGTCGATTCAGCGGTTTGAAGCGTTATGAGTCAGTGAGTCGATTCAGCGGTTTGAAGCGTTATGAATCAGTGAGTCGATTCAGCGGTTTGAAGCGTTATGAATCAATGAGTCGATTCAGCGGTTTGAAGCGTTATGAATCAGTGAGTCGATTCAGCGGTTTGAAGCGTTATGAATCAATGAGTCGATTCAGCGGTTTGAAGCGTTATGAATCAGTGAGTCGATTCAGCCGTTTGAAGCGTTATGAATCAGTGAGTCGATTCAGCGGTTCGGATCGCCAAAGTCACGTATTTCAGCAGTTTGACAATCATGAATCGACTCACTGATTCATAGCATCATGATGCTGTGTTTTGAAATCGGTCATCACTATATAAGTCATTATTTAGAGATGAACGGAGGTCTGACGGGTGTCCAGCGACATGAGGGGACGTCATTAATGACAGAATTTACATTTTTGGATGAACTAACCCTTTAAGAGATTGCACTTTGTGCATTGGAAGCACTCAAATGTGTGTTTTGTAAAGCTAGCTCTGTAAAACAGGAAGTTATTTATTAATTTTTTCAGAAGTTGTAGCATATTCCTTTTGTAAAGCTACAGAACTTGTTTGACTCAATGTTTTGTAAATTTGAGCCGTGTGTTTATTAAGGTCTTCAATAAAACAAGATGAGAACTTAAATATTCCAGCACTTTCTGTGATGTAGTGCTTTTATTCTCTTTTTCATCAAACCGCAGTTTTTGCAAGTTCCCACAATTTCATCGCATAAAATTGCATAAATATCCCCAATTTTTAAGAAAACGCTCCGCATAATCAAGGATTTTTGCCCGCAACAATCACAAAAAAAAGCCGCATTTTTCTGGAAGGACTGATTAATAGGCAATTAATGAAAACATAGATTTCAGTGTACATGTTATTAATTCTATTTGATTAATGCAGTACAGTTGACAAATCTGTAAAAAAAAAAAAAAAAAAAACACATTGCACAGTTTTACAACCTGAGAGAACGTTTCATATCAACTCCAAACAACGAGCCTGAGAATCAATCATAATGGTTGCGTAGATGAATTAGTGTCGTTTAGCTTTTAACACATACTCACAGCAAACAACTGCAAAAACTACACTGAGTCAAAACTGTGTGAAGTAAGCAACTCCTAAAGTATTCCAACGGCTCCTCTACAGGATATCAACAATCTCCGGTGCTGTAGATGGCAGTCTGTATTTCACATCACACTGCATCGGACGTTCAACTCTGGGGTTTCCCATTCTTAACGGTAAGGTTGATTAGTTACTAAGAATGTAGAAGTGAGTGTCATGGGATTGGGGATATGCTGAAGTTGTGATCAGAGCTGGGGCTCGGGGTAGTAGGGGTCGATACAGGTGATACTTCCAGAGCGTCTTCTCTGTAGTCAGGGGAAACCGGACTATCAGGAGACGGTTCTGCACGCTCTGACCTGGATTGCAATATTTCCTCAGGGGTCTTCAGGAACCTGCAGCAGACAGAGGGACAGTTTTAAAGAAAGTAGTGATTGAGCAACATATGGGCCAGAATGCAGAGCCTGATTTCACCAAGTGCAACATGTTCTACAACATTTCAATCATCCAATCAGATTTGAGGGACACGTTTATGTCAAGTTTAGGCTTACAACCAGGTCACCATCATTTCCCTCTAATTTTAGGGCTAGCTTAGGGGTAGGGATAGGACTAAATTTTCAGACAAAAACGTTGTTCCAAAATACATTATATTGCCTTTACATGCACATGAACTTTACTGACATTCTTAATCCGTAGGGTTTAATATAGACTTGGCCCACCCTTTGTAGCTCTAACAGCTTCAGCTCTTCTGGGAAGGCTTTCCACAAGGTTTAGGAGTGTGTTTATGGGATTTTCTGACCATTCTTCTAGAAGCGCATTTGTGAGGTCAGGCACTGATGTTGGACGAGAAGGCCTGGCTCTCAGTCTCCGCTCTAATTCATCCCAAAGGTGTTCTATCGGGTTGAGCTCAGGACTCTGTGCAGGCCAGTCAAGTTCCTCCACACCAAACTCGCTCATCCATGTGTTTATGGACCGATGCTTTGTCATGTCATGTTGGGACAGGAAGGGGCCATCCCCAAACTATTCCCACAAAGTTGGGAGCATTAAATTGTCCAAAATGTTTTGGTATGTCATTAAGAGTTCCTTTCACTGGAGCTAAGGGGCCAAGCCCAACCCCTGAAAAACAACCCCACACCATAATCCCCCTCCACCAAACTTTACACTTGGCACAATGCAGTCAGGCAAGTCCTGTTCTCCTGGAAACCGCCAAACCCAGACTCGTCCATCAGATTTCCAGACAGAGAAGCGTGATTGGTCACTCCAGAGAACACGTCTCCACTGCTCTAGAGTCCAGTGGCGGCGTGCTTTACCCCACTGCATCCCACGCTTTGCATTGCACTTGGTGATGTAAGGCTTGGATGAGCTGCTCGGCCATGGAAACCCATTCCATGAAGCTCTCTATGCACTGTTCTTGAGCTAATCTGAAGGACACATGAAGTTTGGAGATCTGTAGCTATTGACTCTGCAGAAAGTTCTGCGCACTGTGACCCTCAGCATGCGCTGACCCCCCTCTGTGATTTTACGTGGTCTACCACTTTGTGGCTGTTGTTCCCAATTGCTTCCACTTTGTTATAATACCACTAACAGTTGAATGTGGAATATTTAGTAGTAAGGAAACTTCATGAATGATCTTATTGCACAACCGATCACAGTACCACGCTTGGGTTCACTGAGCTCCTGAGAGAGACCCATTCTTTCACAAATTATTTTATACACCTGTGACCATGGAAGTGATTGGAACACCTGAATTCAATGATTTGGAGGGGTGTCCCAATACTTTTGGCAATATAGTGTATGTTGACCCAGGATTGCGTCTAACTCAGCAAAATCAGGACGTGCAACCAGGATAGTATTTTCCTTTTTGAGATCATCATACCCAGTTTAACAAAATTAACAGTTTTAGCTCCCCCTTGTGTGAGTTAAAAAATCTACTGACTCCCTGTCAGTGAAAAAAATAATATATACTGTATATATATTTTATTTTTTGTGAATTTCTAATACATTTAGTCTAAAATATGTTTTACTTGAATTTTGTATTTATTTACAAAGTTTGGGGACATTTACTCATTCTTAATTTGAACTATTTTCCACAATTTATAATAATAGTAAAGTGATTAAACTATGAAATGACAGATATGGAAGTATGGGTACTATGGGAATTATTATCTGCACACTCTGTTCATTTAATAAAACCAGCTTAATGAAGGTAGGTAGGACTTGAGTGCATCTATTATCATAATTCTATTGCCTTTTTGTTCTGCCAAATGTTCTGACAAGCATTTATGGTAAACTAAGATATACTTTAATGTTATTTCTATTGGAAATTGTATGTTATTTAAAATGAAGGAATTATAATGAAAGCACTTTACATGTGCTTTAGTTTGTTAGTCAACACATCAAAATAAGTGCGCTTCTTTAACACTTTTGACAACAGATTATTAAAACAGGATTATTTATTAAATGTACTTTAATTTGACATTATTACAAAGTGCACTTTTTAAAAGTTCACTTAAGTGTGTTAGTCATTAAAATCATGATTAAAGATTATGAGGGAACGTTATCATTATTATTTTTTTAAATGATGATGTGCACAGATAAATCATTTATAAGAAACACTGCAATATTCCATAAAAATAAATTGATTTCAAGGTGACTTAATATACTTTAATTCACTACAAATGCGCATTCAATACAATCTCATTTCTCATATCTCATTTGCCGTCATTAAATGGAAATATGTAGGAATTATATCGGCATCACTAACAACTGAAAACCCATTTAAGTCAACTCCGACATTTGAGTAATGACAAAAACAAATGTGCTTCAAATGACTCCACTTACCGGAAGAGCAGCCTCTGCCCTGTCTCTTTCTTGATAATGTTGAGCTTGTAGTAATGACGCAATGCTCTAGACATTTTCTCATAGGTCATATTGGCCCTGTTCTGCAATGACAAACAAACAGACCCTATTATTGTAAATAACACTTAAACACAGCAAAAGTGAGTGGGTCTCTTCTGTTACAGTACCTTGTGGTTGCCCCAGAGTCGTGCCAGTCCATTGGGATCCACCACTCTGAAGACCATGGTGTCCGAATCCTCCCAACGTATGAAGGCCTCATACCTACTGTCCGACAGCAGGTGGTACACATAGTCCCATAAGAGTTTGCAGTCTAATGAAAAGATGGAATGGTCGAAAGCACGTTACTTTGCCGTTTTTGACATACAGCAATTTTGTTCATCATTTCCATTGATTGTAAATGATTAAATGATATCAGCCATAGTTAATGTCTGCAATAACATGCGTGAGCACCTGCGATCTTTCCGTTGGCCTCAGTGGTGTGTGTGGTGTTTGCAGGTCTTTCAGGTTTACTGGACAGGTTGAGAGGCTCGTCTGTACAGTACACTTTTACAGGCTGTCTGGTTTTGTCTGGAGATGTCTGTTGCAGTTTTTCCTTGGGCAAATGTTGAGAAAGCCCTGCAAAATATGGATAAACAGTGAGCTATGAAAGCTGAAAGGTCAAAGTCACATTTTATATTATAGTAAGAAAGCAAACTCATCCATATGCTACATCAGTGGTTCTCGACCTGAGGGCTGGGACACTCGTGAAGGCCACAAGATGGACAAGCTTTGGTGGGTCCTTTAAATATTTAGGGAGTAAAAGTACCTTTTTTATCTGATAAATAATTAATTCTCTTTTCATAAATAACTAATACTCTGTTCATAAACACTTCACAATTAATTTTCATGAATTGAGCATGAGCTAATAATGAACTGCACTTCTACAGCATTTATTCATATTAGTTCATGTTAACTGCAACATTTACTAATACATTATTACAATCAGAAGTTGCATTTGTTAAAGGTCCCGTTCTTCGTGTGTTTTTGAAGCTTTGATTATGTTTACAGTGTGCAATATAACATGTGTTCATGTTTCGCGTGTAAAAAAACAGTATTTTTAACACAATGTACTCATCTGTACACCGCTGTTCTCACTGTCCTAAAAACGGCTGATGAGTTCCTTTATTCTATGAAGTCCCTCCTTCAGAAATACGTAACGAGTTCTGATTGTGCCAGCGGTTCCTGTGTTGTGATTGGACAGCAGCTTAGCGCACGTGGAAAGGTCACGCCTCTTAACGGGAGATGTATGCGCTCAATGATCTCTACAGCGTCCCTGGGAAAGCCAAACAAAGGTGATTTGACTCCGGGATGAAAATAACAGCGTCTCGACGACATGGCGACAAACACACTCAAACGCAACACTTCCTTTTCTCCACGCGACACGTCCTCTTCTCCACGTGGGACAGCAACAAGACCACGCCCCCTTTTTTGGCGTATTCTTGTGGGCGGAGGTTAGTCTGTTCTACTGTTCTACTGACGTCATTTATGAAGGAAGTACCAGGATGTAGTCCAAGCCGGCCGTTCGCTGTAGGCTTTGAAAGGGAACTTCTGTTAAATAAAATATCTCGCTTGGCATTGAACTTTGAGCTTTATAATTTTACAGGTATTATTTATGCTCTAACAGCAACATTACACACTAACTAAAGTTTGAACAGTGGGATCACGAAGAACGGGACCTTTAACATTAGTTAATGCACTATGAACAGCTGGATTTTATTAACTAACATTAACAAAGATTAACAAATACAGTAACAAATGTATTGATCATAGATAGTTCATGTTAGTTAATACATTAACTAGTGTTAACAAATGAAACCTAAAGCGTAAAGCGTTACCTAATTCTCTCTTAGACATTATAACCACTTCATATGATTGCTTATGCATATATTTAATTGTAAAGAAGCACGTTTTTTTTTCGTTGTATTTTGATTGATTTCATTTTAACATTGTATTACAAAAAACACATTTTCTATTTAGCCGAAACCA
This sequence comes from Romanogobio albipinnatus, assembly GCA_023566225.1. Lineage (NCBI taxonomy): Eukaryota > Metazoa > Chordata > Actinopteri > Cypriniformes > Gobionidae > Romanogobio > Romanogobio albipinnatus. The sequence goes on along the minus strand of CM042248.1, from coordinate 4,488,172 downwards.
AAGTAGGAAATAAAAAAAATGTATAATAATAAACCTCTCCGAGTTGATATGTGATGGGAATAGGGTGAAGAATGGCATTGGAAAAAAGGAAGATTTGAAGCTAAATCCACTCTCCATACTCTTCTTCACAGATACCTGAGTTGTATTAAGACAATTTTCCAACAGGACAGGTTATTTGCACTTAGTTTCTATATTTTATTAAAGGGCTCATGAATTGAGAAATACAATTTTCCTTGGGCTTTTAAAATATAAGAGGTCATCGTACTATAAGAATATCTTATACGTTTTAGAACTGAAAACTTCCTTGTTAGTCCAAAAACAGCTTTTATTGAAACCAATCTCAGAAACGACTCGTTGTGGAATGTGCCTATTTAAGATGTCATAGTGAGGAGAAAGACCGCCCCTGCTGAAGAAAATCAACGCCTACTTCATCATTGCAACTTTGACCCCGCCCACTGGCGTGTTAGTGAGATGACGAGGAGGGAAGAGCAATACAGAATCACTTGACTAAAAACATTACCTTTCGAAGGATCCTAATTCTAGCAATGTGGACTTTTTTTAAACTATGTGAATGTCTCAGTTGAGCATTATTTATTTGTATGCGGTACATTTCACTGTGGATTCTTTGGTAAATCAGTCGCAATTTCGCCGCATGCTTTGCAAACAGACTTTTACGATATGGAGTCGACAGTAATGCCACAACATGTAAGTAG